>WPDF01000197.1:0-30613 GCA_019137265.1 Neonectria coccinea | reverse complement strand
ACTAGAGTATATATATATAATTTAGTATAGCTTTAGGCTAATTAATAAAAACGCTTATATAATGCTTTTCTATATACCCTCTTAAAGGATTACTATTAAGTTAGGGT
Source organism: Neonectria coccinea (assembly GCA_019137265.1). Lineage (NCBI taxonomy): Eukaryota > Fungi > Ascomycota > Sordariomycetes > Hypocreales > Nectriaceae > Neonectria > Neonectria coccinea. Next base: position 30,506 of record WPDF01000197.1, on the reverse strand, counting down.
GTTATTTTTAGTCTCTTTTTACTATTAAACTATTACTACTTAAGTAATTAAATACTACTTAAGGTCCTTTTATACGCTTTAAATATAGTCTAAATAGTATTACTAAAATGCTAGGCTTATTATTAATAGTTAGCTAAGTAGAATAATTAATAAGTAAGGAAGAAAGGGATATATACTATTTAGCCCTAGCCTTAATAGTATAATAAGTATTTCCCTATTAGCTTTAATAGGTCTTAAAGATTTATAAACTTAGTTTTAGGCTTTTACTACTTATAGTATATATATTACTAACTAGGAATTATATAGTTAGTAAGGTTAGAAGGTTAAGAGGGAAGACTACCTAAAGGAACTAAAGGGTTAAAAGCTACTATTATAGTTAATACTATTATAAAGGGATAAAAATAGTATTTATAAAGATAAAAAAGATAAAAGAAAGGATAAAAGTAATAGAAATAGTATAAAGGAAGCTAATATAATAGTATTATTAATAATAGGCTAATTAGCTTAAGAGGGTTATAATAAGGTTAATAAAGAAGGGAAAAGTAAGCTACTAAAAGGAATTTTCTACTCTCTTAGCTCTTTAGTTAGGTATAATTAGTACCTACCTTAAAGACTATAAATAGCTATAAGTAACTAATAAGTAGACCTTTTATAATTAAGGTTATTATAATATAATAGGCTTATAGTATATTTAATAGCTATATTAAATTAAAGCTATAATTTAATATAATTATAATAAATTAATTATAATTTTTATAATTAACCTATATAATTAATACCCTCTAGGAATCCCTATAGGAAGCTTTTGCTTATGGCTGCTTTACCTATAGCATGTTATTAGCCTATAGCAGCTTTTAAGGTCTATAATATTACCCTCTAGGGGCCCTCTAGGGGCTCTACTAAGGGCTGCCTACGGCGAGCTGCCGCTTACGGTAGGGCTGTTAGGGGGGTAAATAGGGCTTAAACCCCTATAATTTAGGGGATATTACCCTCTGGGGGCCCTCTAGGGGCTCTGCCGAGGGCCGCCTATAGCGAGCTGTCGCCTGCGGCGGGCTGTTGGGGGGGGGGGTCAATAAGGCTGATAGATGCACCTAATAAGAGCATTTTTCTGCTCCCTTTTGTAGGCCTTATGGCCTGTGCTTTTCTGCCGCAGCTAATTGCCGCTCGATCCTAGGCGGTGTGGCTTAAAATTGTGGTGGCTGAACCTTATTGTAGTCTCATTAAAGAAGCAAAGCTAGGAAGGCTATATCCACTACGTTCTTGCACCACCAATAGCTTTGCTTAACAATCTGTGTACTACGTAGCAAGGCGGATTACATTGTACGAGTACTGTAGAACGTTGGTACCAGGGTCAAAGTGCCAAGCGGGCCCTTGCAAATGCACAAAGGGTTCTAATGGCCTGTATTTAACATGGGTATCAGTCAGACCCTGAAATATCCATCGTTGGCTACCTTGGTAGGAAGTTGACAGTGTACCATGAATAAACGCCCACTTACACGCACATTCTACGCAGAAAAAAAGACGATTGACCGAGAGAATCAGACAATCCAGCACATTTCCGTGTGCTACAAACCCGGCCTTTTCCCATATTTTCAGCATTCAGAGCCGGCAGCCCGGGATGTCCGAGGCAACCGGAAAACTGCAAGTATGATGCCGGTTCGGTGGCTGTTGTTCTGACGACAACCCATTCATTTGCACTTGGTGTCAACTGACTGTTTGCCTCCTCTTGGGATAAGTCGCGAGGCAAACGTGGATCGCCGCCGCTGATGTTCAGCCCAGTTGCACTTTCAAGCCAAAAAGCGATGACAAAGCTAACGGTTGAAGCTGTCAGCATGGTTCCGCAAGGCACCCATGAGGCAGCCGTCGGTTCGGCGGGAGGTTGAAACTCCTGATTCCAGTGTCGATCTGCTGGTGTCATCGTCCTCTCATGCTTCGTACTGTACAGTAGCCTGAGTAGTACAGCCTCAAACCGCAAGGAGTCGTGTCTGTGATGGAACCCGATTGGCACGCCAGTGGAACGACGCGGGCCGGCCCATTCCGTGGAGTCATAGTGGTTCGGGCGGCCGTTCTGGAAGGCCCAAGTATCCTCTTACAAGAACAAAGGACCTGGAGGCTTCACCGCTTCAGAGTAACCCAAGCTCACATCGCCATGTGGGAGGACAGCGTCGTATACTTGGCCAAGCTCTGCCAAGAGTCACACGGCTGAAGAGGCCAGGCCACGCGTGCAGATGGGACAACACGGGCTTTTACGACGATGAGCGATCACCACGTCGCGAAAAAGGAAAGGGGCCGAAAAGAAAAGGAGATTATGCACATTGTACGCAGGCAGCACCAAGCACGAGAGGCTCGCATGGCATCCGATTGCACCGGATCTTCCCCCCGGGGCTGTGTGCACACACATTGCACACAGCGCAGTTGAATTCCGCCTCGCTTTCGATCCCGCTGCCGGCAAAAGTAAGGCTTTCAACCATCTTGCATGACGCAGCCAACAACGGAGCAATAAACCAAACAAGAAGAGGAATGCAAGCAAAGCCTGGCCAGCCCGTCAGCAGACGGAAACGCCCTCTTCAGCCGGCCTATGAAGGGCGCAGGCCTTTCTCGCCCGTGGCGTCCAGCTGCCATACCAGCCGGGCGAGGAAATGCGCAATCGGGGCGCAACCAACTGGGTCACACGCAGGCCCCCGCGCGATGGGACTACTCTAAAAGCCTGATATATTGCAGCGCATTGCAGCGCATGACTGCATGGGCATGCGGTCGATCGGCCATTGCGACGGAGAGACTGGAACGGCCGTCGAGATCTCTGGGTTTTAGTTTCAATGTCCTCGCCCGCCAAGCCTGGCCGACGACAGGAAAAGCAGGTTTTACCGTTCCATCGCTCGCAGCGCAACAGACATGCATCAAGCCGATGGACTTATGACGGCACGAACAGACGCAGTTCCTCAGTGGTCGATCCTCCGGGCGAGATGGAGAGGCTCGGCGTGGGTCGACGGGCGGCTGTGACTACGTACGATGTACGACATAGTCTAAGTCAAGCGTCGTGCAAGCTCAGCTGCCCGGGAGACAAAGCAGTTCATCGGCAGTCACAATCACCGATACGGTCCAGGCCCGTATGCCGTGTAAGTCAAATCAAATGCGTTGGGCTCGACTTAGGAATCAATTCTGCCCTGGGAACTGCGACCGCCTGTCTGCGAGACGCCGTGCAACACCGGCCACTGGTGTGGCAAATGCCGTGTACATTCTTTCAAGCCTAGCACGACAACACGGCATCGGGGATTTCGAAAGGCATAATGCAATGGTAACACCCGGTCGTTGACTGATCAACCACGAGCAGCCTTTGTGCAGAGTTTTCATTCATCTTCTTCCTGAGAGTGGTGTGTTGTCAATGCCTTGCCGTGCCATGAGGCATCAAAGGTTGAAGCAATGACAGACAGAGCTGGTTACGCCGCAGCTGTCGGTAAGAACTATGTTGGAAAGGTCAGGACAATTAGTTGCCATGCCACCACGTATTCAAGACGCGTCAAGCCCGTTCTGTCCACGTAACTGTTTTTCAGCCTGGCTCCAAGGTTGCGCCGTACCAACTTGCCCGCGCCGCCCCGGCACACTCCTCCCGGCATTTCATCCAGCGCCCGGCGGAGGAATTGACCGTGTCGGTCGACAGGATGTGCATGTCAAGCATCAACTAGAACGAACTGTCGGTTGACTCCTCGATGCCCGGGCCGGGGGCATCCATCTCGCAAGACGCTCTTGTCTGGTCCTCGGCCACGAGTCGCCATGATTTGACCGCGTCGTCCACCGGGCGATGGAGTAAGCCAAAGCCCGCGGCAGAGAGAGAGGGTGTTATGTGAGCTGGCGCGGTCCAGCTGCTCAGGGCTGCCATCAGAATCGTCGAACTGGGCTGCATGGTGCGGTTGGGCAGTCGGTGGCCTTGCCTGCAGGATGGATGGCGAACCACTTCGCCCGGACAACGGTGGCGATGACATCGCCGTGGGATTGGCGGATGCTCTGCCGCATATGCTTTGGAGATGCCTGAGCTGCTGTCCCGGTTGCTGTCGAGGTTCGTGTATCCCGATAAACGTAAGGTTGAAAGAGTCGTTCCCAATTGATACCCAACGAGGCCGTGTAAGTCGTTGAATTGTTCAAATACTCGACGACGGACGCTGGCAATTATCTCGAGGAACTCATCCACAAAGTCCACAACCTCTCCTCCACTCCAAACACTTGCACATTCCCTACACTCGGCTGGCCTATGAGCTTCCACAATACGGTCAACACACCCTCACCGAACTGAGAACTTCAGCCCGCTGCCCTCACCCAGAGCTGCCTCGTTTTGGACCATAGCTTCCAGCTTCCCACCCACCATCTTCTTGAATTGGAGCACACACCTCCCCGAACGGACAGCCTCACTTTTTTTCTGCTCTATCCGGTGCCGTGGATCCCGGTACGTTACCAATTGATATCGCGGATCTGTTCACGTCCTCGTTGCCGCCTTTTTTCCCCCTGGTATCCCGAACAACTATATCACGGCCGCATCCCCAGCTTTCAAGTTAACCTGAGGAATTGACCGGCCTACCATCCAATCAACAAACCACCAAGTCAAACCAACATGGCTGGAGACAACGCCTTTGCCCAGACCAACCCTGGCAACGGGCCGCCTCGTCAGCCCCAGATGCCCCCAGTTCCCCCAATGCATCCTGCCAACAACAGAGGCCCTGGAGGGTTTCCCCCTGCTCAAGGGATGCCCCAGAACATGCCCCAGAACATGCCCCAAAATATGCCCCAAAACATGCCTCCAATGGGGGCTCCTCCACACTTCCCTCCACCTCCCCCGCATGCAGTTCCCCAAGACCTACGGTCCAGGAACCAAGTCGAAATCTGCGATATCCGGAGTGAGCGTCTCACTGAAGCTGATGCTCGTGAACGTCTCTCCACAATTACCGTCATCCGGTTCGAGAGAACAGACAACTCTCACGACGTTGACGAAGAGGGATATCGCCTTCAACCCACTTGGGACAGAACCATCCAGATCGAGCAGACCGACATCTCCCAGCCGGAGACAAAGCGCCAGGTCCGCATTCTCGAGAGAGACACAAAACCTGTCATGGAGAAGAAGGCAGCCTGCTCCCCCGCCATCCAGCGCCAACTAGAGAAGGCCCAAGAGAGACTGTGCCGATCTGAGCCTGACCCGCGGTACACGTACAAGTTGGTACAGTTTGAGTACCAACTGCGACGGCTCGATGAGCGAGAGCACTTCGACAAGCACGCCAAGAAGGACAAGAAGGGCAAAAAGGAGAAGAAGTACGTCTCCAGTTCGAAAAAGACCAAGTCAAAGCCCCTTTATGAAAGGATTTCCATTACCGCATACTTCAAGAGGACGCCCACTCCTGAACAGAGTGGACTCAGGATGCTTGAAGCGCAAAACAGAGAGCAGCAGATGGCAATGATGGCGCCTCCTGCTCATCATCCTGCTCCTGCTCAGCAGATGCAAATGCCTCGTCCGCCAGCTGGGCCTGCTCCAGGCACCACGAACGGCTTCCCTGCTTTGCCTCCCACCAACCCTGGTGTACAAGGCATGGGCCCCAAGCCTAATATGCCAATCATGGGGCCAAAGCCTAATATGCCAACCATGGGGCCAAAGCCGAATCTTCAGAACCAGCAGCCCAAGGCTATGCCCCCAGGACCGCTCGCAGGACAGCTCCCAGGACAGCTCAAGCCAATCCTCCACGACAAGAAGCCAGAGAAGGGGGACAAACAGGGCAAGGGAGACAAAGGAGACAAGGACAACAAACCAAACAAGCCAGAGAAGCTCAATATCCAAGTCATCAAAGTTGGCAAAACCAACAAGCGTTACCAGGGCTCCCCTCGAAGCTCCGACAGCTCCGTCTCTTCTGATGGCTCTTGGTCGAGTGCCAGTGACCTCAGCACGCCTCAGTCATCTCTTGGATCTTTCCCAGGTTTCGCGAAGCGTGATCGAGGTCGGAGCCGGACTCCTGTCCAGCTGCGCTTCCCTGAGAACTTTGGTGTGCCGCGTCAACACACCAAGCATGAGCAAGAGATCATCGCCGAGAACTATGCTCCAAGACTGCCAGTCGTGAGGCCGGTTCCATTCCCAGCGCCTCGGGCTCCTTCGCCGATCGGCATGGCGCCAATGAGACAAGATCGTTACCCCGGTCTTCGCGAGAATGAGCCATCGTATAGGTCTCGACCCGCACAGCTGCGGCCTCGCATCATTCAACAGCGTCGCGGCATCCGCGTCGTGTCTCCATCCGAGGCACGACAAGAGATCCTCCGGGATGATCTACACCGTGTGGAGGACCGTCTCGATAGAATGCGTCTTGATAATGCGCATCGCGAGCCAGATTTCCGTCGAGATCCAGACTACCGTCGTGACCCAGACTACCGTCGAGAATCCGAGTTCTATCGAGACAACGAGCGGCTGGGACGGGTCAGAGAACAACCCCGGCGTCGTGTACTCCCAGACAGGTTCCGTGATCGGTTCGCGGAAGACTTGATGCCTGTAGAGCGCGATTCTCACTGGCGAGAGCGCGATGCACGGGATTGCATGCGTCGAAGGGAGCCAGCTGACATCGAGCTTTCCCGCCCTTTCCAGCCTCTAGGGAGAAGGGAAATTCACAGAGAGTATACCCGTTAAGCATCACTGTTGGAGGAGAAATCAAAGTGGTTTATGATGAGTGCATGGCACGATACCTGGGATACCTTTCGATGTATGGAATTCTTTTCTTGTAATTTGTGTTGGTTGGGAACGGATCTAGAACTGATGTAGTTCCGTGGTCAAGAATGGATTGGAAACGGAGTTATAAGGGCGACATTTTGTCAGATTATCTTCCGGAGAGGTAATGTTGTTTACAAGCAACAGAAGCAAATTAACGTTTAATGATCAACATAAGAACTCGGCTTCCTCTTTGCTGAAGGAACTTGAAATGCCATTTCCGTGGATCAGGCGTGAATGCGGTGCGTGGATGCCTTAATCCGAAGGTTCAATGCTGTCCTGCACCTTAACTTGCTCACGTGACCAAGCGACGCACATTACTGGGGGACCAGCACGTCGCGACCACAACGCGTCAACCTCAAAGTGGTCATTCGCACCACTCTATTTTGGGGAGCACTGACGCGTTCTGCAGCCACTCAGAGGTCAAGGGCCTGTGATTGACATCTCAGCCTGGTCTCGCAGTGCTGGTGTCGTTCTGCCTCAGAGATCCCGGTCCCTTCTGCAGACCCTGCTCGCTCCCTATCTCGCCCCTCCTCGACTCCCAGCACACTTCCTCCGCCTTTCCGTGACGACTTCGTTACGGTCTGGTTTATGACGATTGGCACCGCCCATCTTACGATTCGATCCTCGCCGACTAGTGGCCCCTTTCTCCGGACTATTGCCCAGCTGGCTCATGTTCACACCCTCAGCCCGCCGGCCTCCATCCGTGTCGACACAATGTTAGCCAAAGCTAATAAGGCGTACGAGTCCAACGCACCCGCTCGAGGGTCCCAGTTGCCCAAGCAGCCCTTCCCCTCGAGCAGCCCCAGCGCCCCGAAAGCCAGTATCCGTGATCAACTCAAGAATCCCGGCTTTGCCTCTACGTCGGCGAGGACCCCTCAGCCATTCTCGAATCTCCAAAACCGACCCATAAACATGAACCAGTCTCCCGCCAATCGACCGCCGGCGGCTGAAGGCCGGTTAGCCTCTCTTTATACAGCATCGAACTTGATCAAGAAAGAGTCAACGGTCATCGACCTCACCGAGCCCGAAGCTCGAGCCAAGGCGCATGAGGCTGTGTTCTTTGCCGAAGACGACTTCAGCGACGACGATATGCTCGACCTTGACTACGAGGCACCCTCCGCTCTTCCCGCTCTCCCTTCCATGACTGCATCCAAGCCCGTTTCATTCAATAGCATACCACCACCCAAATCCACACCAAACGAGACGAAGATCTCCTGGTCTTCATCGCCTGCATCTCATTTCGTCCCTCCAACCGCACAGCGCACGATGCCGATAGAGATGATTGCAGAAGAATCTTCTCTAAAACGCGAATCCTCCGGAGACCAAGACTCATTCAGTAATCCTGCCCAGAAGAAGGCCAAGCGGCGAGTTCTTCCAGTCAGCTTTCGGCAGGAAGATCCCGAAGAAGACGAGGGCTATAATCCTGCTATGCAGACACCTGTTAGCAAGCCCAAATTCGAACCCTGGGGCGCAACTACCAGTGCCGTGAAAGAACAAAAGAAGCAACTCAAGACCCAACGTCAACAGAAAGAAGCGCAAGAGAACATTAAAGAGGACCAAGAGGATACCCAAGCAGATGGCCCATCTTTGGCAAACATCCCGACTATTGGCAAGTCGCTCACTAAAAAGTCATTTGCCTTTTCTCTTAGCGACGAGCAGAAAAACGTTTTAGACCTCGTCGTAAACAAGGGTTCGAGTGTCTTCTTCACTGGTCCGGCTGGTACCGGAAAATCTGTTTTGATGAGGGCCATCATCACTGCCCTGAAAGAAAAGTATGCTCGGGATCCCGAAAGAGTTGCAGTCACAGCGTCAACTGGTCTTGCCGCGTGCAACATCGGGGGAATTACGCTTCACAGCTTTTCAGGTAAGTTTACTCTCTTATCTCGGTGATCTAGCTACTAATCATTTGAGTAGGGATTGGTCTTGGAAAAGAAGATGCCCCGACACTGGTGAAAAAGATTCGGCGAAATCCCAAAGCCAAGAACCGCTGGCTGAAAACCCAATGCCTCGTCGTGGATGAGATCTCTATGGTCGATGGAGACCTCTTCGATAAGCTAGACAAGATCGGGAGGACCATTCGGGCAAATGGCAGACCATGGGGCGGTATTCAAGTCATCATCACTGGTGACTTTTTCCAACTTCCGCCAGTTCCCGATTCATCGAAGCGTGAAACCAAGTTTGCCTTTGATGCGTCAACTTGGAGTACGTCGATTGATCACACCATTGGATTGACGCAGGTTTTCCGACAGCGCGACCCGCAGTTTGCGCAGATGCTTAACGAGATGCGTCTTGGCAAGATCAGCGAGGATACTGTCCGCGCTTTCAAGGCCCTCTCTAGGCCACTCAACTTCGACGACGGTCTCGGTATGGCTGAGCTGTTCTCTACACGAGCTGAGGTTGAGGGCTCCAACGAGAAACGACTAAATGATTTGAAAGGGACGGCGAAACGATTTGACGCTCAGGATACGGGCGACCCAGCGATTCGAGAAAAACTCCTGACGAACATGATGGCTCCAAAAAGCATTGTGTTGAAAATTGGTGCCCAGGTCATGCTCATCAAGAATCTAGACGAGTCTCTAGTGAATGGGTCACTGGGCAAGGTAATAGCATTTGCGGACGAGAAGACATTCGACATGACTACCGACGACAGTTTTAGTGAGGATCCCACGAGTAAGGCCAGGAGGAAACTCAAAGCTTTCAGTCATGAGGCAGAAGTGCGGCCGAAACGTTCTGGTAACTTGTACCCGGTCGTCCAGTTCATGACTTCCCATGGCACACAGCGCACTATCCTCTGCGTCCCCGAGGATTGGAAGGTCGAGTTGCCGAATGGGGAGGTCCAAGCAAAGCGCACGCAGTTGCCCTTGATCTTAGCTTGGGCGCTGTCCATTCACAAGGCCCAGGGCCAAACATTGGAAAGGGTCAAAGTCAACCTTGGGCGAGTTTTCGAGAAGGGGCAGGCGTATGTGGCACTCAGTCGAGCCACTACTCAGGAAGGCCTTCAGGTTATAGGTTTCGACAAGTGGAAGGTTATGGCCCATCCCCGAGTTGTCTCGTTTTACAACCAACTTTACAGCGCAGAGGAGGCCAGCAAGAAAAAGCCCGGATCCATCGGCGACTTCTTAACCAACCGCATTGGAACTGCGGCTCCAAAGACTGAAGTTTCGAAGAAGGAGCCTCCGAAGAGGGAAACGTCTACGGTCATCAATCTAGATGACGATGAGGAGGCGATGGCGTCGTATGGTTTTTGATGACAACCTGTCTCGAACGGGGAGGTCGAATGTGTTGATCTAATTTCGACTGGTGTATACATAATCACTTAGAGCTTACACGGATGGTAGGGCATATGGCAAACAAGGGAGTCGGCGTTGAAGCTATATCTGAGTTCAGAAGCTGGCAATTGGGTGTCGATGATGACTCGACGGATACTAGATGTTCATGTTCGGGTGCGCCCGATGAGTGCAATGATGAACAAAATACACTTAGAATCCACTCAACCTTGGAGGACGGAGGTCTGTTGGTGAATGTGAGGCGGCCATGTGCGTGTAGTATTGTGGAGGACACCCTCAAGGACTCTACGAGCGGATTAAAGGAGAGAGTTCAGTACAGGAAGGTCTACGGAAAATAAACACGACAAAGCGAGAGCTGCTGCGATCCATTGGTTGGGAATCAGTCTAAAGTCTTTGCTTTGATCTCATGTCCCGAGGAGTGATCCGCATACATGCATTCCCCCACACAGCGATATTCTGCATCATGCGCATGACATCCTACTAGCGAGCTCAATGATTAACCAGCGATATATTGGACGCATTCACCCAGGCGACCATTGCAGAGGTCTCTCGGGATATGTCAATAGTTCAAACTCATCTACCTCTTTCTACTTGATCTCGACTTTTAGTCCCCCAGTGCCCAGACGAACCTTTGTTTTCACGTCGTGACGCGCTGAGGCCGGACCTTCAAAGAGGGCCAACAAGGCCTTATCGATAAGAAAAAGGTTGGCGTGGGAGACGTCCTCTGGTTTGGGGCCAAGCTTCTGTGCGGGAAGTTCAACCTCTCAAACCCCAGCGCACACAATACGTTGCAAAAGCCCGAACGGCATCCTCTAGGAACGCCCCCCGATAGCACGAGTCCCCCTCTCGACGACCGATACTCGAAGTCTCGAACCGGAGTCTTGCGTGACTTTGTTTTCGTGTCCGTCCGCCACCAATCCACTCGTTGACCCCAGCCCGCACCCACGACGACCCATCCACCTCCCCATCGCCAGGACGTCGATCGGCCCTCGATTCGCTGCTTTCACCCGTAAAGCCAAGGAGCTTTGCGTCCGACCCGTAGGCCGACAAAGAGCCCGGCACCCCCGCTTCACGCGTCCGTGATTCAGTCGTTGGGCCGCAACCCCCGAGTCTTGATGACGTCTGGGGGGCAGTAATCACAGGACATTGGGGCTCTCGCTTGGAAAAGGAGAGCAACAACGCCAGGAGTCTTTACCGACTGCGCACAAGGCAACATTTCAACATGGCGACCCAATTCATCGGCTTGCATATGCGGGTGGTGCTCAGGGAGCCCCCTGCATACTCGCTCACGGGAACGGTCAGGGACGTTGAGGCCGGCAGCTGTCTGACTCTGACGAATGGTACGTATACCCCAGACTTGATATCGAAAGAGTTACCCTGACATTCATGGCTTAGTCTTCGTCACTGGAACCAAGGAATGGCATCCTCAAATGAGGATCGATGCTAGCAACATCGCAGATCTCTCGGAGATCAAAACAGACGACGCGCCCACTGCACATGCTCCTCCGCCGCCTGTTGAAGTTGTCCCTACGCCTGTGTACTCCCAGCTGTCTTCCCAGCCTGTATTTGTTGACCCAGCGATTCTCAGCCTCGGCCGACGACCAACGTCCGGAGCGCCATCGATTAAAGCTGTCTCCATTGGCAGTGGCACGGCTGAAACGCAAGCCAACTTGCCTGGTGCAGTCTCATCCATACATTCTGCAGGCACTCCAATGAGGCCCACCCCTGATTTTATGGGTGGCTCAATGAACAACCTCGGTATTCAAAACCCAGTAGCTGACTTGGGCAACGCCCAGGCCGTCTCTGAACCACAAGAAACCCCATCTCAGAAGAAAAAGCGGCGACCCCGACAATCGAAGCAAAGCAAAGGCCAGCGTCTCGAGGACGATGCACAACCTGTCGAGGGCTCGCCCATTTCCCAGAGTGGCCGTGGGAAGGGTTGGAGGCAAACGCCGATCTTACAGAGTACTGCATCATTTCAGCCATTCAACTCTCTAAAGCGCAACGGAAAGGGGCGAAAGGGAAACGCTGACAATGGATGGGCATCCGAAGATGTTACAGAGGAGATGGGCGACTTTGACTTTGAGAACAACCTGGCCAAGTTCGATAAGCGCACCATATTTGATCAGATGAGGAAGGAAGATCAAGTCGACGATGCGAACCGGTTGGTATCGCATAACCGTCGACCAAAACCGGGGACCGCTGGAGGCAAGAATTTGCACTACACAGAGAACGTCCTAGAAGTGCCATCGATCAGCAAGAACGCGGACTTTTGGAACAGCGAAGCAGACGACGGGTTGAATGAGGCGGAAAGACTTACAGGCCGAGACGTGCGAAGCAGCCAAAGCAACCGGAGGGCTGACAGCAAGTCTGGACCATCTCGGCGATCGCAGTCACGCAAAGCTAGTGGCGTTGCCGTGCCTGGAGGTCTGCCGCTGAGCCGAGTCAACTCTGGCGTACGTTTAAGTCATCTATCTCGGTGGTCTATCTCCAGACCAGAATCCCGCAGTACTGACAGCAGAAAACAGCAAGGTCACCCTCCCGGTCTATACCTTGTCCCGTCAAAGCGTCGACTCGAGACGGTCTCTGCGTTGCAAATGTTGAATCTCGAAAACATTGCTGCAAACGAGGTTGGATTGACTGAAGAACTCATGGCAGAGAACTCAGGGCGAGGCATCGCCGAGGTGGCATTTACGGCCTTGTCAGACCCTGCCATCAAGGTTCGTTTCGGGCTTGCGGGCGCTAATCCCTCGGCCAGCGCGGTCCTGAGCAGCCCGGCAGTGGTGATATTGGCCGGCAACAACAAGTCTGGCATCCGGGCCATTGCTGCGGGTCGCCATCTACGGAATAAGAACATAAACGTCCTGCTCTGCCTCGTGGGGATCGAGCGAGAGCGTGATTTGCTCGAGGACCTTCGACAACAAGTTCAACTATATCGAAACTTCGGAGGCAAAATCCTGAGCAAGACGGAACTCTTTGAACACCTAAGGAAGAACTCGGGGTCTGGACCGCCAGTATCGATCTCACTCATTGTGGATGCATTGCTTGGATTGACCATATCTTTTGAGGAATTGCGCACCGCGGACCAGGCCACCGTCTACGAGTTGATGGAATGGGCGAACCGAAACGAGGCATTTGTTCTAGCAGTCGATGTCCCGACTGGCATCGATCCCACTTCAGGCAAGGTTGCCGTCATCGACGGGGGAAGGCTGTTTGTGAAGCCGCGGTACGTAGTTGCCATGGGAGCTCCCAAGCGAGGGCTGCTCGAGGCGGTTACGCCTCCAGACGACGACGATCCCAAGGCTTTGAGCCACACAACTCACGAGGATGAATGGAGGTTGTTCATCGCAGATATTGGGTTGGGCAGCGCAGTTTGGAGGAAGGCGGGAACCAAGATCCGCCGCGGAATCGACTTCGACGAGAAGTGGGTGCTGGAGATGCGGTATCGGAGCGGGCTGGAAGAATCGGACGATGAGTGAAGGAGAAACAACCAGAGCGGCAAAGAGCCTCACGGACTGGGAAGTAGGAAAAGGGGAAAGCGACTTGCATTTTTGTTACACGCGATGCATCTGATATATTTGGGCGTTGATGGCTTCAAGGTGGTGGGGTCGCATAAGTTACATGAGTTTCATGAGTTCAGACCAAATACCCAGGAGTTTCCTGCCTTATATTATTCCGCAGGACAGTCAGTCAGTCAGTGAGTGGGGTTTCGGTTTTAATATAATCGGTACACGTTGCATGCGACCCCGTGCGCAGGCGAGTGGAGGAGCAATCCGAAGGATTGGGACGGGCAGAGCCAAGTCTGGAGAACATCGTGACACAGAGGCCAAGCTCTGTGGCCTAGAGACACAAGCTTTGCCAAGGCCGCAAATCTCCTGTGCAGGCTTGGCAACGGGAAGCTTGTTGCAATTGTGCATGCGCGTTACAGCGTAGAAGAAGTATAATTTAGGCGATCCATGGTATCGGGAGACGATGCGGTGTGCTAGGGGATGGATCTGAAGATGTTGAACTGGTGAGGCCAGCTGCGACAGCTTCAAAAGAGCGATGCGTTGATACATTTTAGTGGTGTAAGCACATAATTAGACTAGAAGTACTTAGCAGTCCATCTCCGCTCCGAGGTGCGAACCTAGCACGGACGGATTAATACGGAGTCTCCCGAGTGGCCAACTTGAGGTACATAGTAAGTGAGATTAAGCAAGAACTGGGAGCCCCCCAGCCTTGTCCAACTATACGTCTTTAGGAAGGTGCAAAAGCCGGGAGGGCTGTAATGCCAATGCCAAGTTGCAGGTCACGGTTGAACAAAAGCTGACATAATTCTCTGGCGTTGTCGACAAGCCTCGCCAGGCGGCGGAAACCCTACGCGGAAACCTTAGTTTGCGGCGTTCGGTCCACCGGCAGTCAAATTCGACACTGTGGTTACTCGATGCAGCACAGTGCGGGTGGCTTAGTGGCCTGGGCGCGTGGGGCATGGCTTGCTGCAATCCTTTATTTCCAGCGTCGAGAGCGGGTTTATTAGCTTCTTGTGTCCGACTCACGGGCACGACCTGACTGACACGGGAGAGAGTTCATGCCCAAAGGTAGGAAGGGGGAGGATCAGGGGTAAATAATGAATGTATGGGGGGATTTTTTTCTTCTTTTTTTTTCTCCCTGCCCTGAGCATTTACGTTCAAATAAATGGCAACTATTTGTGCTGCGTACATGTTCTTGCCAAGCATTCTTCACCTCGGATACTTCCTTGAAACGATGGCGGGGGATGCTCGGTCGGGCGCAGGCAAACAGGCTACCTTAATTAAGATGCCTATTCGTACCTACTCAGAAGCCACTGACTGGACTGGTTCCTCGAGCAAAAGCAACTCTTCCAGTTGTTTACGACGGGAATCGAGGCTAATTGCTTAGGCAGACTACAGGACTATGGAGCGGTGTTACATTGATTCGTGTCATTAGCAAAAGTTATTTGCGCTCCGAGCATGACTCTGCCGAAAATGTCGAGATGTAGACTATAGAATCCCTGATGGCACAGTGTCCAGCGTATTACCTTTCTTCATGCTTAATCATTGGGTACTTGCAGCCTGTCCCGACGGTCCGGGTTTCAAACGTTCTGCCTCCCAGCGCTCCAGTATTTATCGTTGACGTTCTATGAACCCGTTGACGGGCCAGAAGCTTGTCCTGCGTGCGTTTACCTTGGCCCTGGGATTGTGTCGTCACAAACTGTGCTATTCCCACCTAACGCCACGATCACCTCGTAGCAGCTAGTCAGCTTATCGATTCGGCTATCACCGCGTCTGTTTGGCTGCTTCTGTGATTAGTCCGCGTGGTGATGGAACAAGATGCCACGCCGTTCTGTCCTGCCCCTGTCGTCCCACGAGGCGTGGCGCACGTTCTCGATCGCCATTCGTACCGTGCGCTGTGGGGTTCGTACAGTGCGTGGTTCCGTTCCTCCTCACCACCATGACGGTAACCTGACTTGCCCAATGTCGACTGACCAAGCAGGTTCTCGTTCAAACCTCGTCCAGAACCAACTTCTCGAGATCAGTCAGCCGAGCCATTCTCACGAGCGTCAACTGAGCCTGCTCCTTGAGCCGCCGTCAAACCCGCTACCAGAACGATCCTCAATCGCCCACGGTCGTTGACGGACGTTGCCCTCTCCTTTCCAGATCGCCACCCACCAACCGCGCGACTCGCTCGCAAAAACGGCCAAGACTTCTGGGCGCCCAGCCCTCCGCCGTCATTGATCCATCCCCCACTTGAGGCCGCTCCAGTCTGGTCTGGCCCGGTGGACTTTTTGCTTTTGGGACCTTGGCCGCGGCACGTTCCACGAATCCGAACCATCAACTCGGGCTAGATTTGTCTCCGACGCGCGCCCGTCGTCCACTTTGTACTCCTGCCCTCGACAACTCGCGATCCTCGCCCGCTCTGACACCCCGGAGGACTTGGTCGCTATTACTCAATCTATTCCGAGACTCGCGCCGAGCCATCCTGCCTGTCAACCACCCCGACGCCGAACTTCTACTCCATCCACACGAGCCATCGCGACGAGCCGAATCGAATCCGATCGAGTCAACTGATTTCTCCATCAGCCAAGGCCTCACGGCGTCTCTTCGTCACTGACCGACACCCCCATGGCGACCGCCTAATCGAGGAAAAACACCGACTTGCAGATCGCCGGCGCGCGCGGCTGGCCGCTTCATTGCGTGTCCCATTGATCCCGGGCCAGCCGCAATTATGGACGCCAACCAGCTGGTGACCACAGCCTTGACTGCGCTTCCGGCGCTATGCACGACGACATTATTACCCGGCGTAGGTGTCATGACTTGGGGGCCCGGCGGTGTTCAGGTCCCTCTGGCTGAGGCTGTCGTCTACCAAGCGCCCTGCCCGACCGGGCTTCATGTTCGGGGCGACTCGTCGCTTTCCGTGGCGAGCGACAGCAGCCTCACCCAACACGACTCTTCCGACAGCAACATCAAGTTCTCCGATTTCCGCGACCCCTTCTACGCCTCAACTTTCCCGATATGTTACGCCCTCGCCGCGACCACCGTGACGGCCTACATGCTCGTCATTATGCTCTTCGTCACGCCCCGCTCCTTTCTTGACGGAGGCATTGTTTACCTTGGCCGGCGAGGCGGCTTTACTCACAGCTCAGGCACCGGCATCAGCATCGGTGGACGTCCGTGGCTGCAAAAGGTGGCTGCGTTGACGGTGGCCATCTCGCTCACCGTGGCCAGTGTCGATACGTTCAATGTCGCGCAAAATCAGTACACCTGGGGCATCCAGAATGCAAAGGAACTCCAGGATGAGATCATGGGCAGCACCGAGCTCAAGGTCATCCGCCTTGTCTCCGATACCTTCTTGTGGCTGGCCCAGGCACAGACTCTGATCCGGCTCTTTCCACGACAACGCGAAAAGGTCATCATCAAATGGGTTGCCTTTGCCCTCATCATTCTCGACGTTATCTTCAGCGCTCTCAACAGCTTTAAGTATTCGGAGAATGGAATCAATTCAACCGTACGGCCAAAGAACTTTGTTCATCCAGTCCCGGCCCTCAGCTATCTCTTTCAGCTGTCACTGGGAGTCTTATATGCAGCTTGGGTACTGTACTACGCCCTGATGAAGAAGCGATATGCCTTCTATCATCCCTTTATGAAGAACATCTTCCTGGTGGCCATTATTTCGGTCGTGTCAATCGTCATTCCCATCGTCTTCTTCATCCTCGACATCTCGAAGCCCGACTTCACCGGATGGGGAGACTATGTGAGATGGGTTGGCGCAGCAGCAGCCAGCGTCGTGGTATGGGAGTGGGTAGAGAGGATAGAAGCGCTAGAGCGTGAGGAAAAGAAGGATGGGATTCTCGGGCGAGAAGTGTTTGACGGTGACGATATGCTTGAGGTCGATGCCTCAGAGTTTCCATGGCTCCGGCACCGAAAGAATCGAAAGGGAGGGGGTTCCAGTGATAGCAGCACTGGCGAACGACAACAAGTGTCGTCCATGGCGAATGGATGGCCTAATATGTCTGCCATCACCAACCGATATCGAGAACCAGGCAACGGTGGCCCAGGGGCCACGGCCGAGCCGACGCAGCGGAGCATGGGTACAATATTACGACCGGCAATATGGCCATCACGTCCAGCACCCGCGGTCACACCAATCAGTCGAACAGACACCGCCAGCGCGGCAAGCACAGTGTATGCTGTACGATATCAACCACCATCAGAGGCCACAACTAGGACGCCTGATCCGCTACCACGGCTAAGTGCAGTGGACCTCACACGGCCAAACAGCAACCCACAAAGCCATCCGGCAAACGATGATGCGCCACCGTGGACTCAAGCCCCTCCCTCAACGCAGAATGGACATGCAGTAGTACCGGCGAGTGGACGACTTCCGGACCTAGAGGCCAACAACGCAACCCAAAGCCAAGACGGCTGGCGGAGTCTCACTTTTGCAAACCCGCTACGCCGTGACTCGAGTGAGGAAGCACCCAGCGACTCGCCTCAGTCCCCACAGGTTCCAGCACCAGAACCTCGTGCGACGGCGGGCAGATGGGACTTGCGAGCTCGCCTTGAGGATTTCGCAGCGAACCAGGCCGACAAGCTCCGTGACCGAATACGAACGACGCCCAATACAGAAAGCCTTCCCGTGACGGTGATTCCCGCGCCCTCCCGGCGTGGAGCTGCGCTACAGCAAGTTTTAGAGGAGGAGGAGTTGATCACGGCGGAGTATTCGCCCTCGAGCGGGGTGTTGGCGAACAGCAGCAGCAGTCCATCGAGAGATGCATCCGGAGAAATGGCACAGCTGGACCGGAGCAGAAGCACGTTTTCGACGAACCAGCAGGGAGAGTCTTCGATCCCGCCGAATAACCCACCACTGTGGCGGGGTGTACAGTCGCAAATGATCTATGAGGATGAGTACTACTCAGACGACGATGACGGCTCGATTTCAGCGGCATCTTCGGTTGATCATAGGCGGCAAGATTCGGACTCGTCGAGAACGCCACAGGTGCCATGAGTGCGCGCATACTTGTGACTTGTGGACGGAGGACTTTCTGTGCTGTTTGGTTTGCATCTAGCGAGGCGTTGATTGCTTGTTTGGTAGAAAGAAGGGCTCCTGTCAAAGGGCGGGCTGGGCTGGTGCAGCGTTGCGAAAAGATACCCTGGGGTGAGCGTGAGCCGTTTGGAGGACTGTCGATAAATAGCAGTAATGGGCAAGCAGGCATGTTCTGTGATGTGTAACTTGGGTATTCACGACAAATATTGCACATATTAGGCATGATTAGCTAGGATTTAAGTTGTTGTGATTGGTCCCGGAAAGGGACTGATGCATGAAGTTAACTAAAATGTGTGCTCCTTGTAATGTGACGATGCCTGAGCTTGTCAATCTTTTGAACCAGGCCCGGTCAAGGGTGCAGAGTGAAGATTGGGGGATCAATACGCGGATGGGTGATTCGTAGAGGAAGCGGTCGAACCATATATGGCGTTCCGTTGTTTGACCGTTCTCCTGTTATCATATGGTACTACCCACCCATTTATCTCTCCGGTACATGATGCCTCGTACATCGATCATGGCACATCGTACATCGTATATCGACCATCTCACATGGTCGTTCAATCCACATGCATGGTACGATTCACGGCCCGTTCGTCAACCATCAGCCAGCGAGTGCCGCCTGCGCGGGGAGCAAGCGAGATGCCAAGCGGGAGATGCCAGTATTGCCGAGAGAACCGGCTGAGATGAGCTGGCGTGGGCCGATGGTGATGCGGCGCAAACCAGGTTTTCTGGCCGTTTTGCCCGAGGATGGTCAAATGGCAAGGCTCAGGAATTGGGTCAAAGCCAGAAAGTCGTGTGTTCAAAGACTAATCATTATGAGGTTGGAGGAGATGGTGGTGGTGGTGGTGGTGGACGGGGACATTACGGCGGCCAGGCTTCGGAGATTGACTGGCTGCCTTTACACATCTGCTACGGGTTATCCAAAGAATAGAAAAAAAAAAAGATAAAGAAGGAGTAGATAAAACCGGTTGTATTCAAAGAGTTGAACATTCCGGCACGTTCTGCTGGTTGTAAGACTACGGATCCCCCGGGACAGTCCAGAAATGCGAGTAAGATGGGTGACGCAACTAAATAATTACAGGACTCCCGCAAAGGACGATCTGCTTTGCTCCCGCTCCCTGCACAGAGCCGCCAAGCGAAAAAACAGGCCTTATTACACTTTGAGAGGCCTCACGTCAGAGTGTCAACGGACGCAATTGATTGGACCCTGGTGCTCAAAAGGGGCAAGGAGGGAGCCACTAATAATAAGCTACATGGGAAGGAAAGTCCCCTGGTTTTTTTTGTTTGGTTGCATCCCACGACAGCCGACGATGGCCTCTACTAATTTCCCTTGCTGATAGGCAAAACCCGTCCCCGCGGGTGCCGAGGCCGAACCAAATCAAATCAAATCAAAAAGCGGCGTGTTTTTTTGGGTCACAGTTTCCATCCTGTTATTTGCTATCCTTCTTCTTTCCTATCTTATTTGTGGTCGCTTGCGCTTTCCGAGGTTTCCGCTTCC
Source organism: Neonectria coccinea (assembly GCA_019137265.1). Lineage (NCBI taxonomy): Eukaryota > Fungi > Ascomycota > Sordariomycetes > Hypocreales > Nectriaceae > Neonectria > Neonectria coccinea. The sequence continues at coordinate 10,450 of WPDF01000197.1, read as the reverse complement.
ACACCACACACTGTGACGTCGATCCCGTCCCGCGTGCGTACTCCGTACTGTATTCGTACTGGGTGCCTTCATCAATCTCTCACACCTTCATCATCATCACCACAGTCCAACACGCTCTGCTCTGCCGCGAACCCGGTCCGGTCCAGCCAATCACCGGCTCATTTCATCTGCCCGCCTTTCCCTGGCTGGCTGACCCTTGCCTCCACTCCCCCGCGACCTTCTGCTGCAGCGAGCACCAACGAGGAAACGGACTTTTGACAGAGGACGCCTACAACAGGAACCATCGGGCCCATCCGGCTTGTCAGCTGTCGCGTGAGATCTCTCGGCATTTCCCATCGTCTTTCTTCGACGTCGTCGCGTTCTTCTTCTTCTCGACTCTTCTCTACCTACTATGGTCCCCCCCTGAAATAACGTCAGTACGATCCACAGTGCAGGGGCCCCTGTAGAGGTCTTCTAACAGTGTAAGAGACAGTGTATTTACAGTGGCTAGCTACCCAATCTAGTATAGTGTATGCATCCCATTGGCTGCAATTACAGCTCTACAGCGGTCTGGCATTGACTCTAATAGCTCCTTTAGGAAGTGTTCTGGGACTGCATTCCAAGCATCGTGAATGGCTTCTCGTAGCCTATCATAGCTCATCGTCTCAGGATACTTCCGCATTAGGTAATTCTTCATCCAATTCCATATAGCCTCAATTGGGTTTAAATCCGGCGAAAAAGGTGGCCAATCAACGACTTCGATAGCACGTGCCGCGAGGTCAGCTGCAGCTGCCTTGTGACTCGGAGCGTTATCGTGCATCAGCGATAGCAGCTGCCCAGTTTGCTGCTGCATTAGCTGAATCCAGCCGTGGATAATAGGGACTATTCGATCAGAATAGCTCTGCCCATTTATAGTGCCCCAGTCCTTTTCCCAGAATATTCCGGGTCCTTTTGAGGTTCCTGAAAAGCAGCCCCAGAACATCCAACCTGCCTTGCGTTGATAACGGTCAACAATATAGGTTGGGTCAATTTCCTCATTAGTCCGCCTTGTGACCCACGTGCGGGTATGACGACCCCCTGTAACCCAGGTCTCATCCGACCAAAGGATAGATTTCCATTGGTCGATAGTCCAGGAAATATGGGCCCGGGCCCAATTGAGCCGCAATTGCTGTGTGCGCTTAGAAATTGGCGGCTTTCTTCGGGCTCGATATCGTTGGAAGCCAGCTCTTCGAAGGGCTAATTGGATGACTCTTGGTGAGACTGACCAATCAAGAGCCCGGGCAAGCTCTGCATACGTCATACGGCGATTTCGCTTGCTTGCACACACAAATGTGATAAGCTCATCGACTTGAGCTGTTGTGAGAAGTGGCTTGCGGCCGGGTCTGCGGCGCGGTGTGGCTTGTGTTGTGGCTGCGTATTGCACTGCCCGGGAAGTCAGCCCCTCAGCTGAAGCTATCTTCTGATAGGTCCATCCATGGTCTCGTAGGGTTCGAACCCGAATTCGCTGGTCACGTGTTAGCTGATGATTGGGCTCGGGTGACAGCTCGGGCTCGGGCTCGGGTGATGGCGTACGGATTCGTAGGTCTTCAAGCTGCTGCAGCTGATTGGCAGCTGCTCGCAGCTGACCAATCTTATGCATCTGTTGCTTGACGAAGGGATCCATTGCTTGTGTTATTGGTTGTATTATTGGTTGTATTGTTGGTTGTATTGTTGGTTGAGTGATTGAGATTGGAGGTAAAAGATGCAGCTTTTATCCTAATGAAGCTAGCTTACTAGAATATTCTAGCCTATCATAGATGATTACTAATAAGATATTTCTAGAGCCCTCTAGCTCACACTGTTAGAAGACCTCTACAGGGGCCCCTGCCCTGTGGATCGTACTAACGTTATTTCAGGGGGGGACCATAGTAAAGTACTTCTTGCCTGCCCCCCCCCCCCCCCCCCCCCCCCCCCCCCCACCACCACCACCACCGAACCAGGGGAAAAGCGAAAACCCCACAGGTGGCACTAGGAAATAAAGAACCACGTTGCTTTAGTGTAAAAGGAGACACCAAGGTACAGGGGGGAAAATACTTTTAGGAGACGGACACGCCAGACGGCCGGCAACGACGACGAGCACACGAACACCGTATCCTCGACGCTCCACGCCCGTCGCCCCAAAGTCGGACTGAATGACATCGCAACGAACCACCAGAAGCTCATCCCGCAAGTCCGCAGCCATGGCGAGCGCCGAACCCTTCCCGCCGCTCAGCGACCACCAGCAACAGGCCAACGGCAACACCAACGGCAACACCAACGGCACCGCGTCCGGTGCTCATGCGAATGCCGCCGACGGGGCCGCTCGGAGGCGGCGCAAGAGCAGCATTCTCGGAGGCGAGATTCGCGCCGGTGATACTGCGCCGGCTATGGCATCGAGTCGCGTCAGTCTCGATGCCTCCGATGCTAATGTTCAGGTGTGTTTTCCTCTCCTCTTCACGTCGTCTTGTCCTTGACTGACCGCTGTCTTCCCTCTCCGCAGAATGCTAACGGACACAAGCGCCTCTCCAAGCGACGCCGTGCGCGTGGTCTCTTCGCTCGTACCCGCCAGCTCATGATCAAGCGCACCTTCGTCCTCCCCGCCGTCATCATCTTGCTCTTCCTCGTCGCTTACGCCGTCAACCCCACCGAATCAAACCCAGTCCACTACTTCATCTTCCTCTCCTACAAGCTGCCCCAAGATGATCCTACCGTTCCCGCCCAGTACGGCAAGGGCCCCTGGGACATTGCCTTCGTCTCCTTCTACACGGTCGTCCTCTCCTTCACTCGCGAGTTCATCATGCAGGAGATTCTTCGGCCTCTCGCCCGCCGCGCCGGCCTCGGCCGCAGCAAACAGGCCCGCTTCATGGAGCAGATGTACACGGCCGTCTACTTCGGCGTCCTTGGCCCTGCCGGACTCTGGGTCATGAGCAAAACTCCCGTTTGGTACTTCAACACGGCCGGCATGTACGAGGGCTTCCCTCACCGCACCCACGAGGCCCCCGTCAAGTTCTACTACCTCTTTGAGGCCGCCTACTGGGCCCAGCAGGCTATCGTGCTCATCCTTGGCATGGAGAAGCCCCGCAAGGACTTCAAGGAGCTCGTCGGCCACCACATCGTCAGCCTGTCCCTCATCGCTCTCAGCTACCGCTTCCACTTCACGTACATGGGCCTGGCCGTCTACGTCACGCACGACATCAGTGACTTCTTCCTTGCCACCTCGAAGACGCTCAACTACCTCGACCACTCCTTGACCGGGCCCTACTTTGTACTCTTCATGGGAGTGTGGGTTTACCTCCGTCATGTCATCAACATCAAGATCCTCTGGTCGCTCTTCACTGAGTACGAGACTATCGGTCCCTTTGAGATGGATTGGGACGCGGAACAGTACAAGTGCCGTCTCAGCCAGGTCATCACCACAACCCTGCTTGCCTCCCTTCAGGCTCTTAACCTCTTCTGGCTCTTCTGCATCACTCGCATCGCCCTCCGCTTCGTCTTCCAGAACGAGCTCGACGATGACCGCTCGGACTATGAGGAGGAGGAAGAGGAGACCCCAGTGCCCGAGCCCAAGGTTAACGGCCTTACCAATGGCCATGCCAACGGTAAGGTTGTCGAGAATGGCACCTCCAAGGAGTAGATGATGAAGCCTGCCAACAAAGCAGGGGTGGAAGAGGAAGGCTGCGAAGCTGAAAAGCATCGCAGACGAGTATCCCAAATTGCAAGAACGCAGGGGGGGGGGATAAAGGAGGAATGAATGGATGCAGCCATTGGGACGACTTAATGGGATTATCATAATAATGACGACAATCAGGGGAACGGAATCGGACGGACGCGATCGCATTCTTGGCTGTCAGCATCTGGGGGAACGGTGTTTATCAAAACCAAAACAGAGGGGGTTCTTCACACTCGCTTTTTCAATACCGGCATGCGGGAGTTCCGGGGGCACCGGAATACCGGACTAATAAAGGTGTTGCCGTGCGGTGGAGGTGGTGAAGATGTTCGCCGAGTGCCTTGGAATCATCCTAAGGTGAATCGGATCGGTCATGAGACGGAGAGCTGTCCACGGCGGAATCTCCAGACTTATACAGGAGCAGGACATGCCCCCACCAGAACAGCCGACGATGGCAGTACTCATCTGCCTCGGGCCATGTACTTCAACGCTATCGAATACTTTCATGTACTATCACAACCTTGACCTATCAACTATCTATCCAAATACGAACAATTTAATACTACATACGTACTGCATCTCACATGACGTCCCGAGCCCCCCCCCCCCCCCCCCCCCCCNNCACATGACGTCCCCAGCCCCCCCCCCCCCCCACACACACACACCGTCACCATCGCTGTCAGTTGTCTTCATCCCCACCTCACGAACCACACCTGTCAAGCTAGAGGGCTTCCATTAAGAAGGAATCCAGGATTTGCATGCTACCTCTCTCCACATGGAAAGTAACGGGCGATGGGGGAAACCAGGGGTAAAGCCTCCGATTACCCGTACCTTGCTTGCAAATGCCAACCTTCAATAGGTTGAATGAACGGCATCGCGGAGTCGGGTATCCTAGACCGCTCTAAGCCGCAAGACTTCGGTGGCGGCAGCGCCAACCGCCCCATCCGCAGAGTTGCACCAAAAAAGGGACCTTCATGCATCCCGTGGAGTTCTTTTCTTTTCCGCCGAACTCCTCTACGTATGCCCGTTCGTCGCGTGTCCCAAGTTCGCCCCTACGCGTAAGCCGATACGAAGCAAGGAAACATGACATGAACGAACCCCCCCCTTACCCACATGAACACTGAGAAACAGGAAGGCCGGAGAGCCTAAAAAAAGAACAGACGGATCACGCCCGTTGGGTTTCCACTCTCGGATGCACCGTCGGGGAGGCAAGGGAGGGGGGCGTGTGTTGTTGGCTGGTGACATGCTCCATCTCGCTCCGGGAGGGTTTTTTTTTTTCCTTCTTTTCCTCCCGCATGTTCGCCGCCGCCGCCGTCGTTGTCGTAGGCCTCCGGTGAGGTGCAAACCCCGGGATCCGGGGCAGTGGGTCGGTCAGTGTGGGTGGGCGCTGCGTTGGCGTTGCGGCTCAGGCGAACAACATGCAAGACGCAACACGATAAACGGACGCACGCTCATCAGGGGCTCCAACATGAAGACGCATCTCCCGGATTTCCTAATTAGTTGGTCCGGCGTCGAGCCAAACTGGTCCTTGACCAAGTTCCTGCAGCATCCAGATTAGGCATTATGGCAAGGATCACTTCACTTCGCTGCATCACGAATCCAACGTCTTTGCTTTCAGGGATGAAGAAGGTGGATGCTCTTTCTCATTGGCGGTTTCGCCTCGTTTTATGGCCAGCCTCGTGCTGTAGTTATGGGAACTCTCTCTCTGCCTCTGTCACGATAGTAACGAGACAGAAGCAAAGCGGAAAAGGAACCGGTTCGTCGTCAATCAATCAATGGCGCCTCCCGCACGAGCGGTCCGTCTTATCTATGGAGGCCTAATAGCCTCATCTTGGAAAGAAACCCCCGTCCATCCTTTCAAGTCTCATTCTTGGTCTTGATCTTGATCTTTGGTCTTCTCCTTTCCCTTACCCTTACCCTTCCCCGTTCCGTAGCTAGATCCCCATTCCTAATCCCTTTCCCGTTCCCGTTCCCGTTGCCGTCCGGTCCCCCGAGTTTGCCGATCCCCCGAGTTTGCCGATCCCCGAGAGTCGGCAATCCGCCGAACTGCCGAATAGTCACATCGCCACATCCACCGCAACCGAGATCAAACCGAAGCAAATCATGTTTGGTATCCGCCAACTCCGCCGTTTCCGTACCCATGGCTGCTTCCCCAGGTCGGAGGATTACTCCGCCTCCGCCACCGTTTGAAATCAAAGAAAAGAAAATAAGAAATATGCTCAGCTTCATTACTCCTTCGGTTATTCTCTTGTAAGTGCCCCGGGCTCCTCAAGCTGGCCTTCCTCCAAGAAGAATATGTAACCACACAACACACATTATGACTCGTCCTAAGAGACTGCTGGGGACTATTACTCCCTTGGGAACACTTGTTTCCCGTGCCTCGTGCACCTTTCAGGCTTAGAAACCTCGGCTCTCCATCATTACCTTCCGACCATGGCCCAATTGCCAATCAACACTGCTTCGCGAGATGAGATGTCGGAGACTGCCCAGTCCAAGCACGTGTAGGTTCTCGGAGTCCAAGCTGCAGCGAGTCCGGTATAGGGGTCCAGTTCAGCCACTGGTGACAAATTTGAGAGCGAATGTATTAGTTTACGGGCGATAGCCCCATCTCATTAACCACGAGATAGAAAGGAAAAAAGAAAACTCCACAACGCCGATTCCATGCTGTCTTAATGCCGAGACCTTGTTGAAACTTCGTAGACGTGGATCGTGTCTTTTCATAAACCGCATAACATGTCGAGGATAACGAAGCCAGGAAACGGCCAAGGAACCTCGTGGGAGGTTCACTTGGATGAGGCGCCCCGATAAAGCGGGACGGGAAAAACAAATAGTAATGCTGGCCCACTCATGGGGCAGTGTCAAGTACGCGTGGTTTGCACATCCATGTGCGACACGTCGCTGATCGCCGCCGCTGCCGATCACGTATGTTCGGGGTCCAAGTATGCTGCCTTACTCTCGCTCTGTTGAGTGCTCTTCCGTGTGACTTGATTCGACGTCCGAGGATGCGGAGGATGAGGAAGAGGTGGACTCGTCCCCCTTTCCTTTGCATCCGTGACTCGTTGCATTTCCAGAGAGAGTTCCAGATGACGCAAGACTGTTATAGCCGTCCATTGGCGCATCCGACTTCTTCTTGATACCCATGTTAGCTCTCCGTAGGGCCCTTGCAGCCTTCAGGTGGGCTTCGCGTGCCGCATCCAGAGCTCGCTCCGCCCTGATCTGCTTCTCCCACATCGAAGCATATCGACCACCGGATGCAAGAAGCTCCTCATGGGTCCCTCGCTCAATAATCGCGCCCGCATTAAGGACGATAATCTGGTCAGCATGGGTAATGGTAGACAATCGATGACTGTTGAAACATATCAGTGTCAATCCCGACGCAGTGAGGGCTGGAAGGGGTCTTACGCGATGATGAGTAATGTGCGTCCTTGGCCAATGTTCCACACATTGTCCTGGATCTCCTGCTCGGTATGAGAGTCAAGCGCTGACGTGGCTTCGTCTAGCATGATAATCTTGGGGTTCTTGATGATGGTGCGTGCAATGGCAACCCGCTGCTTCTCGCCACCACTAAGCCGGAGACCCCGCTCGCCAACTTGTGTGTCATACTGGTCGGGAAACGACATGATACGATCATGAATGCTGGCGGCGCGACAAGCGTCATAGACCTCCTCGTTCGTGGCGAAAGGGTTGGCATACTTGAGGTTGTACATCAGGGACTCGTTGAAGAGGGTCGTGTCCTGGGGGACTACTCCAATATGGCTTCTCACGGAGTTGATTGTGAGGTCCTTGACATCTTGACCGTCAAGTTCGATGCTGCCCTCGTCGCAGTCATAATAACGGAACATGTGACGGAAGAGGGTCGATTTGCCACCGCCTGACTCGCCCACAAAGGCAGTAGTCGTACCAGGGAGGCATTCGAAGCTGATGTTTCGGAGTGCTGGTCTTCGTCGGTCATACGAGAAGCTGACGTTGTTCCACCGGATACTGCCCTTAAAGTTCTCGAGGGGAACGGCATGGGGTGTGTCGACGACCGTAGGTTGAATCTTGAAGAGCTCCAAAAGTCTCTCGCCCGAAATCATGGCCTGCTGTACTGTGCGGTAAAAGGTGCCGAAGAAGTTGAGGGGTCCCTGAAGTTGCGTAAGATATGAAACGACAGTGAAGAAATCACCGGTAGTCCGCTTTCCGACGGCAACTTGCCAGCCGCAAACCAAGGCCACGGTGATTCTGCCCAGGTTGAAGACCAGTGTTTGACAAATGTTCATCATCATCATGCCCATTTGGACCTGCGCTTCGGCTCTCTGGAAGTCATTAACTTTGTCCTGGTAGCGGTTGGACTCGAACTCCTCGGCGTTGAAGTATTTGACAGTCTCGTAGCTCGAGATCGAGTCATTCTTGACTGCCTCCTCTTCGCGATCGGCATTCGTCATTTCACGACGCTGATCTGCTCGGGTCGAGGCCATCTTGATGGTCATGTAGAGATACCAGCAAGTATCCACAAGATTGATCTCGGCGTAGAGTGCTCCCCATCGCCAATAAAAGACGCCGATGGCGATGAAGAGGTCGAAGAGCATCGGGAAAACCTGGAAAGTCACCTGCTCCAGAAACTGGTTGATTGCTGATCCCTTGTTGAGTGCGGAAAGAACCTCGCCGGTGCGCTTGGAGAGATGGAAATCGAGACTCAGGGAGTGGACGTGGTTAAAGGCTGCTGTCGTGAGTCCTCGATAAGAATATTGGGAGACTGGGATCCAGAGAAGCGATCTCAGCGAACCCAATAGTCCGGATTGGCCCTGCAGAATCCAGAGGACACCCATTAGAACAAAGTCTGATAATGGGAAGTTGTCCATGCTAAGTCGCTCGCCAGCAAGGACCTTCCGTATAACTTGCTCCAGGCTTGTGACGACCTGGCCAATCTGCCACGGTACTGCCATGTTTACCAAGCGCTGCAGAATAACCAGCACGAAGCAGACGAGGACCTGAAGCTGAAGGATAGTGGAGTCCTTGGGCCACAAGTAGGGGAAGAATAGCGAGTATCCGCGAAAGTATTCCCACCAGGTCTTGTGGGGGAGCTTCTCGGGACGATAGAAGGCGGCCGGTTCGTCCTTTCGGGGCCCAACGGATTTGGTGTTAGCATTGGAGATTGTTCGGCCCCGGGATCGGCGCCCATTGGCCTGACCATTAGCCTCTCGGCCATTGGGTATTTGGCCATTCTGAGTGTCGTACGACCGGCGATGTCCATTCCCATTAAGCAGCGGAGTTGACTCGCCCACACAAGCCTCTTCAAGCTTGTTGTCGGACTGGCGCACCTTCAGGATCCACGCAGTAGTAAAGAGGCCAATGAGAGCGAGGAGGTGCAACAGCCGCACGAGGTAGAGAACCAAGTCGATTTTGGTCCAATGGTCGATACAGCTTCCGTCCTTTTTCTGGTCGTTGTTTCGAACGGAACGAAAGAAGTGGCAATCGGCGGCGGCAACAAAAGTGGTTGATGCGATAATCAACTCCCCGATGAAGGCAAGGACCCAAACGAACAGGTGGACCACATTGGGGCCCTTGCGCCAGTCGAATAAGGAAATGAGTATGTAAAGATGGAAGAACAGAGCTCCGGTAACATGGACCTGGGCAAAGCGGGTCAGTTTGAGCTGCATTGGGTGTCTGGCAGCATTCAGCGCGCCGGGGTCTCACATACCACACTCCATTCGCCTGCCCACGGCAATTCTCCGTCTTTTGACCACTGGTACGGGTCCTCGTGCCAAAAGGCATGGTTGAACATGGCCGAAGCGCTGACGACATAGCTCAGGAAGACGACGGCGGCGAGGTAGCGAAAGACGTTCTTTGCTGTGCGGCCGAAGCCAGGCCCAATCTTACGGGAGCCATCAGCGCGGGCGTTCTTTTTCTTGGTGATTGGCAATGGCTTGCCACCGGGGCCCTTGACGGTTGGTTTTACGAGGTCTTCCTCCTTCTTGGCGTTGACGACGCTGTACCAAGCGGCGCAGCTGATGAAGGCGGACAGGAGGACGAGGGCGTAGAGGTATTGTGTGTAGCGGAGGATGATATCGGCAAGGGAGAGGTCGTCGCGTTCGGGGCCGCGCAGCGTGTCGTCCGGAGCAGCCATGGCGGGCTATAGGCGGGTGAGCGAGGTCGGGGCAAGGAGCGACTGCCCATGTGAGGGACTCGGGAAGGAGGTGAACGTACAGGCGGGAAACGAGTCGTAGGAAAGAGCGAAGAGAGAGAGGAGGCGGGTGACACTCACCACGGACGAAGCATTGCCCTGCCCGTGGCAATTGGCGAGGGGGAGGAGGGGAGGATGGGGGGGAGAAACGAGCGAGTGGCGGGTAGTTGAGAGGCACGAGATGTTGTGAAGGTCGAAGTCAAGTCCGGAGGCTCGAAGTCGAGTCTGGTCTAAGTCTAAGTCCCTGCTTAGGTTGGCTCAGCAGGTGCCTTCCGTGGCGGATGAGTGGTACGTAGTGGCGGAGGGTGTGGAGCGGGCAAGTGGGCAGGCGCAAAGGCGCAAAGGCACAAGCACAGGCAGGTGGCCTGGTGGGCAAGAGCGACCTTTGGTGGGGCAGCTGACTTGGGCCAGTGGCGAAAGCCACCCGAGAATGCCCTTGTCCCTGCCTGTTCCATGCTTGTTGCGTGCTGGCAGGTGCTATGCTGCCCGGAGGAAATATATAGAAATAGTACGTACCTGGTTGTTCTCGAATCCGAGATCCAATAAAGCTCTGGGATGGAGGATTGAGGCCTTGCCTGACGTCCAAGGGTCCACGGCGGAGAAGGGGGGGGGGGGGGGGGGGG
>WPDF01000196.1:0-83455 GCA_019137265.1 Neonectria coccinea | reverse complement strand
GGCCTTGCCACTGCCGTCCCAAGCCCAAGCCCGCTCCCAAGCCTCTGCCCTGCCCTTGCGAGCATGACTACCGCCGGCCTTGCCACTGCCGTCCCAAGCCCAAGCCCAAGCCCGCTCCCAANNAGCCCGCTCCCAAGCCTCTGCCTTGCCCCTGCGAGAACGACTACAGCCGTCCTTGCCCCTGTGCCCGTCCTTCGAACCGCTGCTACGGCCTCGACTGCGAGCGCAAGTCGTGCCATCACGAGTGCAAGGGCAAGTGGGCGCAGCAGGGCTGCTGGCATTGCAAGGTGCCCAAGCCTTGCTACGGCGAGGAGTGCCGCACCAGGACCAGGACCAAGACGACGACTAAGACGCGCTACACCACCAGCTGCTCGACGTCCACCGCGAAGCCCAAGCCCACCACCAAGTGCTCTACCTCTACTACCACCAAGTGCTCTACCTCTACCACCACCAAGTGCGCTTCTTCCTCTGCCAAGCCCACCACCACTGCCTGCCCCAGCTCGAGCGCCAAGCCCGTTGTTGTCACCACCACGGAGCCTTGCCCGACCACCACGACAAAGCCCTGCGATACCACGACGTCCAAGCCTTGCGACACCACCACGGCCAAGCCTTGCGATACCACGACGTCCAAGCCTTGCGACACCACCACGGCCAAGCCTTGCGATACCACGACGTCCAAGCCTTGCGACACCACAACCGTTGCCCCGGCTCCTCCTCCCCCGGCTCCTCCGGCCCCCGCTCCCTGCCCCAGCAAGGAGGCTCCCGTTGCCCCGGTCAAGCCCATCGTCAAGCCCGTCAAGCCCGCCAGGCCCGTCAAGCCCGCCAAGCCCGTCAAGCCCGTCGTTGTCGTTCCCGCTCCGGCCCTGGCTCCGTGCCCGTCTTCGGCCGAGGAAGCTGGCCCGACCTACCCCCCCGAGAAGCCCGTGGTCCCTGCCCCGGCCCCGGCCGAGCCTAGGCCCGAGCCCGCCAAGGAGGTGAAGCCCGTCAAGCCTGTCGCTCCCAAGAAGCCCTGCCCCACTGTCGCCCCGGCTCCTCCTCCGGTTGAGCCCGTCGAGCCCGTCGAGCCCGTCGAGCCCATCGAGCCCGTCGCTCCCAAAAAGCCCTGCCCCACTGCCGCCCCGGCTCCTCCTCCGGTCGAGCCCGTCGAGCCCATCGAGCCCGTCAAGCCCGTCGAGCCCGTCAAGCCCGTCAAGCCCGTCGAGCCCGTCAAGCCCGTCGAGCCCGTCGAGCCCTCCAAGCCTTGTCCTACCGCCGCTCCGGCTCCCCCTCCTCCCGTCGTTCCTGTCAAGCCGGAGGAGCCCCTGAAGACGCCTCTGGTCGTCCCCACCGCCTCGGCCGGCCGCAACTCCGTATCCGCTGTTGGCGCCGCCCTTGCCGGTCTGGTCACCTTCATGCTCCTGTAAGCCACGAACGACAACTACGAGAGCCCCATAGCGGCACGGATTGGAAAAGTACTTCTACTGCGGATGGTTGGAGTGTGGATCTGATGTATCTAGTGGTTGCTGCACGGAGTATTAACGCCTAGATAGCTTTAGTTAGATGCCTCTCTTCTGTCATTAATAACTGCTTTTTAATAATCGACGTTGTGGCACATCCCAGTTACGGCTTGCGTGAGGGCATTCATACCCGACAGACTACAGTGGCCGTGTCAGCCCCGCCCAAAGTTGCGTCAAGTGAGAACCTTTGCCGTGCGCGGAAATTCCGCACCCATCCCCGTGGCATCGTCGTCATCAGCTTATCACGCCTTCATTCTGCCTGTCCAGCCGTTTTAACTCCGAGCCATCTACCGGCGCAAGGCCGGGCGATTGGTGGTCCGGAAGTCGGCAGGGTGGAGAGGCTTTGCGACATCGCGTCGTCTCGGACTCCGAGCCAATCCAAGAGCATATAAACCTGCTCGATTCGGCCTGTAACTTAGAAGCTGGAAAGCAAAAGCTAAAAGCACGTAGTCTAGTTATAACCTCTTTTTGAATACACCTACGTATCTTACTTCACAGCGTTAGAATGAAGGAAAACGAGACCCCCCTGTACGCAAACGCCGAGCTCGGTCGCAGCGTCACTGAGTACTCTGCGCAGCACTCGACGCCGTTGCCCAAGCACATCACCGAATTCCACGCTTCTATTGCAGCGAGCCGCGATGACTCAATGTACATGAGCTCCAACTTCCAGTCTCAGTGGAACTACCTTCTGGCCAGGTCCATCGGGGCGAAGCGAGGTGAGTCCCCTGCGACCCATGGCCGAGCAATTGTACTGACTATCGCTCACTATAGTCTTGGAGATCGGCGTCTATGTTGGCTACTCTGCCATGGTATGGTCTCATGCTGTTGGCCCAGAGGGACGCGTCACGGGCCTAGAGTTCGAGCCCGACTACGCCAAGCTTGCCAACGACGCCTTCGCCGCCAACGGCATCGCCAACATCGACATCCTCGTCGGGCCCGCTGCGGAGACGTAAGTACCCATTCCCCTAAATCCTCCCTATCACATCTCAGTATCTGACGCATACCTCCCACAGACTCCCCAAGCTGAGCCCCAGCGAGCCTTATGACATCGTCTTCATCGACGCAGACAAGACGGGATATCCCGGCTATCTCAAGCAGCTCCTCGACGGGTCTCAGCCTGGGACCGCAGGTCGGCTGTTGCGACCGGGTGCGCTCATCATCTCCGACAACGTTTTGCGAAGGGGTCTTGTGGCAAACATCAATGCCCTCGGGGAAGCGAGCCTGGATGAGGACAGAATGAAACACGTCGTTGCGGTGAGGGAGTTCAACGACTTGTGCGTGTCAAACCCAAGGCTGGAGACGTTCCTCGTGCCACTCTGGGACGGTGTCAACATTACTAGATTGGTTGATTAATGAGAAGAGGCATAACAATAGTTAATTGATCCAAAGCAGCACATTACTCAATATGGTTGATTTGATTTGATTTGGTTTGATTTGATTTGTTCATATATACAACAAAAAGAAAGACGTGCGGCGAAATGCCTTCACGCGGGATATCATAGTGTGTGCCAGAAACACGGTCCAACGCCTGGCGCTGATTACATCATCCTCCGTAATTACTTCATTTCCCAGCCTGTTTGCTGGCTCATTAACGTGAGTGGTATCCCACTCCTTTCGCATCATAGTCCTCGGGGAGCTGAGGTTTACTCGTGGTAGGTTGTCACCTTGCGAGCCTCCTGGCTGCGGCGACGTCGACCGGCACAGCAGCTGAGGAAGATGACGATGGTTCCGAGCAGCGTGCAGATGGCGGCGACGAGAATGAGCCAAATGGCAACGCCCCAGTGAGCGCTGATGTCAGAATCGCTGCCGTTGACCTTGCGCTTGACAATGCTGAACATGGCAAAGTCGCAAGCGAGAGCGACAATGGTGACAACGAAAGCCAAGGAGGAGACGATGGAGGCCACCAAGGATCCGATTACACCAGCACCGAGGCACAGAAGGAAGGCGATGAAGCAAAGGCCAGTGGCAACGGGGTGCAACACCAAGACTCTGGTCAGGGCCTTCGCGGTGTTCTCAGAGGCATTGGAGAACTCGTCGCTGCCCTCAGCAGCAGTGATAATGTCGGCCGGGTTGTATCCGATTTGCGCCTTTGAACATTCGTCCCTTTAGACAAATCAGTATACTCGTTTACTTGAAGCGTGATTGGGTTTCAAAACATACCGTCCGTTTACATCGAGAACACAGTAACCAAACGTGCCAAACGTGATGCCGGAGCCCGTGGCAGAGTTACCCAAGTCAACCTTGAGGAGAGAGATGTTGTTGACGACGGGAGCCGTAATGTCAACGATGACGAGTAGCACCGTTGCTGCGAACAGCAGGAACGCGCCGAAGTGGTGAATGAATCGTCCAACGCCCATGGTGATGGATGGTGTGACTTGTCTGACTGATAAGGTCTAAGTGGGGGAGAGGGAGCAAAGGCAGAGGGCAGAATACGGCCTTCGTCGAGATTAGGGCTGCACGGTCGGTATTGATGGAATACTGGGTATTGGATATGGAAGAAATCTCCAATGAAGACGGGTGACTGTTGACATATATGTATTCATGCAAAATGCTGCACAGCACTGTAAGTGCGGCGCAGGTTCATCCACCCTATTTCCAAAGGGGACAAGCCCGGTACGCCACAGATCCACCGCACATGCGACGACGGCTTGGGTGAGACGTCATCAAGAGAATCGTCTTTGCCGACGAGCCGTGCCAAATTAATTTGGTGCCGTTTTTGCGTCGTGGCGCCTTGCGATGCGATGCCCATGCTAGTGCGCAAAGCCGCCATTTGGTGACGTAGTTGATGTGGCTTTGAGCCGGGGTACGCCGATCAATGTTCCTTGCTTTGACCCCGGAGGCCACTCGGACTTGGTGACAACGTCACACGTCCACTTGGCATGATCCAATTAAAATCGGGAAGGGTAAAGAGGTGCGGTGATGGAATGGCCAGTTGTCTCATCAATATTGCAACCAAGACAGAAGTTGTTGCTCTTGGCACCCATGTCACGCACCCACTGACTGACTCGCAAACGACAGCTGAGAGTGAGCGAACCCAGCGCAACAAGGTTGGATTCAACCCCAATGTAACCAGACGGTGTTATTAGGCGGTGGAACGGAGCGAGACTGATGTGAGGGACCGGGAGGCCTGCAGGTTTGTGGTTTGTGCCTGGTGTGTTCCAGAGCTAGACTTGGGTACTTGGCGCAGTCGTCTGGTTAGACGTTTGGTCAGACCTTTCTTCAGACCTTGGTTCCGTCGCGTGCTCAGAGAAAGTCGCAGTTGGAGATTCAACACCGTTACCCGAATCGTCATCCTGCTCCTGCTCCGCATCTTGATCCCGCGGCGCAGCTGCTTTCAATATTTTCCCGGGAATACTTGAGATCAACTGGATTCGCTCCTGCATCCTGTTCTTAGACGCTGCAGATGTCCGCTGCTTTCCCAGGTCCGGCTCCCAATTGGCGAGGCCCTTTGCGACCATGGTCTTTGGGAGCGATTGCTTCAAGATTTTTGTGATGAAGGAATCGTTCTTCCCAATAATATCTGGCCATGCCCTATGCAGGACGGATCGAGAGCTAATATGGTGTCTGTACTCTGGATGCGGCCAGACTTGGATCGTGAATTCCTTCTCGGGCGATTCTTGCGAGGATCCTGAAGCCGATGATGTGTCTTGAGTCTTCATTTTCGTCACAGGTTTCAGCTTTGAGAGGCCATCACGGCTGTATACACCAGATAGAGCAGTCTCGGGAGCGCTCGTAGCTATCGACACGGCATAGCTGAAGGGGCTGGTGGTGACCAATCGACTGACGGCCTCTCGGTCTTTCATCAATGAGACGAACATGGAGTCATGGCCCTATAGCAACCCATGATTAGGATATTGTAGCACGTCCGTCTGCAAGCGAAGCAAACGTACTGGCACGGATTTGAAGAACTCGACCCCGCCATGCTGCTTCAACGCCTGAAGGACGGCGCGGCGTTCTGCGAAGTTGACGGGAGGCGGAGACACGCTAATGGAAATGGACCGCGGCGCAATCTGCTGCTTGGCAAGTGTTGTAGCTTTCGCTGCGGCCGATGCTGCCGTGGATGCGACCGAGGCCGCTGTAAACGCTGAATTGGAAGTCATCGCGCAATTGTCGGATTCGTTGGAAGCTGTCAGAATTCGAGATGCGCCAGGCACAAGTGACAAGGGACTGAGCCGCTGCGGCTAAACTCGGGTTGGTGGGGCCAAAGAACGAGCTTGTACCTGAATGTGTGTCGTGCACGAGGCTGGAACTCAACGACTTCACAACCTCGACTTCAAACAACCTTCTCCTCACCTCCCGCAATTGACACTTCTCGGCATTCCCTCGACCATTTTCGTTAGCCCAAACGCCCCCGTTGCCGTCCGCGAATGTCTACAACCTCATAGGGCGACCCTGCGTTGTGCGCTCGTCTCTCGCGCAATCTATGACACCGACTCTTGCGCTCATCAGCCTACACATACATTCGCCATGGCGACGCCCACCGCCATGAAGCACGCCGCTTCTCAGCAAGGCCGCACTCCCTCGCAATTTGCCGCTGCGACTCCTCCAGTGTCGACGCCCTTCTCCAATCACGCCCATGCCGTCTTCTCCCCTCGAGGGCCGCGCTCGTCGCCCCAGCAGTTCAAGAAGTCGCCCGCGACGTCGACGATGATGGCCCAGCAAACCAACGCCCCCCTCAACTTCGACAGTCCTTCCACTGCGGCGGCTATGGGCGCGCTCGCTATGGGCGGCGGTCTCGATATGGGTCTTGAAAACGTCGGTGTTGCGGGACTCGGCAGCCTGGGTGCTCTCGTCAGCGAGGACGACAAGCTGAAACGGCTGGAGACCATCATGGAGATGTTAAACGTACGTGCCCCATGACGATATTTCCAACCTCTCTAATTCTCCGCAGAAGAAGAAGGGACTTGTTAGTGAAGCCGGCCTAGAACGCCTAGCACAACGCTTAGGACTCGACTGCCTTTCCGAGGAGCACACTGCCATGAATGGCCGGAAAACCAGAACACTCGTCATAGCTGGATCGGCCACCATCCAATTGGACATAGTACTGGACAATAATATTGTCACCAATATCTCGCTCGTCTTCCCAGAGTCGGCTCCTTCGGTCACCAAGCACGTCGAGCGCGCAAGTCAAATCTTGCTCCAAGACCTTCAGCTCCTCCCCAAGCAAAGCCCCCTAACCAAAACCTTGGCCAAATTTGCAATCAACCTGGAGCGGCTAGCAAACTTGGACAAGCTCAGCATAATCCCTGGTCTTGACTGCCATGAGGCTCTGGCTGGCATTTATGAGAGCCTGGAGCGGCTGCACCAGTGGGATATCTCGAAGCTACGCGAGGAACCAGGGATGAGCGACAAGACGAACCGCGCCCTTTCCATCATGGCCATGTGCACAAGGCACGGCTTTCCCGTCATGCATTCAAGAGAGCGCATTGGGCTAGCCATACAGTACTGGAAGGCCCTACGACTTGTTCCCCCGTCGAGCGACAAAACTACGGCCTATTCCGAGACTCAGGAGAAGGTCTGGTCACTACTGATCGGATGTGCCCCCACAGGTGGAATAGGACACACTCCTGTGAGGGTATCTGACAATTGGATATCCAAAGATATTGTCCAAGCCGAGCCCTCGATGGATCCAAAGATGCCAGATCTGGACTGGCAAGAACCAGAACATATTGTGCTCCCTCCATCAGAGGAGAACAAAAACGCCGGCATGGAGATGCTCCAACCTGACTTGTCAACCGCCAGGGTACCTGAGGTTATGTTCACCGTCACATTTGATCCCCCGGTCATTCTCCCTCAGGGCGACTGGATGCGACTGCATGCCTTCGCCAACGTGAATCCTCCTCCTATTTTCGGTTATCCGCCAACATTCGACGGTCTATTCTTCCCTATCCCGCAAGGCAGCCCGCATGACCCTAGTGAACTTCGGACCATCACCCGGCAGCGGGATGTCCGCGTATATGACAAGGACCGAAAGTCATCAACCAAACCACATCGAAATACCCTCTTCATCTACAAGCAGATCTATTCCCAGGCCGTTTCCGAGATGCCCTTCTCTCATCCCCGACAGCTCATTGATATGCTACCTCTACTCCGGCAGTATGCCTTCATCTCTACTCTACTTGAGAACAGCTTTGGATCACAGACGAAGGAGACAAAACCAGTGGCGAAAGATGGGAAGACCACAGCACCTAGCGGCCCAGACACCAGCACCACAACCACTAAGGATGAACTAGCGGATTTCATGGATTCCTTCCTCCCAGTCGAGGAGCCTAAGAGAGACGTGCCCTCGGACGAATACCTAAACCTAGATGTCACTCTTTGGGTTCACCCAACTCCGCACCTACAGGTCGTATTTCCGTTCCGGAACTCGACCGCCAACATCACCCTCAAGATCCTCGAAGACGGAATCGTAGAAGTTGCCAACGAGAACGTCATTCCGCGCGACGGAGCGAAACTAAAGGGTAAGGGGTTGACCAGGGCCGATCTCGGAAAGGTCCTCGAGTACATGGAAGACTTGTGCAAATGGGCCGAGTGGATCCGCACGCGTTTGTCGTGATGGCGTTATGGGAACACACTTACTGGAGTAGAGGGATATGGGCTAGAATGCAATGATACCCTGGAATAATATTTATCCCATTCTAATATTCGGGGCGTCGAGTTAAGAAGAGCAACCACGCATCTAATCATTTACCTCTACAGCGGATAGAGCCAAAATGTTACATGGAGCCTCGAGCTTGTCATTTATCCAACCACAGTAGTGCTTGCATCTTCAGTGCCGCTATTTCTCAGCGACCTGCCTTGCTTTGAAAGGTCAGGCTTATACTGTAACAAAACATCACATCGTGAGACCGATACGGGGTTCGAGCGAATAGCCTAGTGCTTACTAGCACCAAGGGCTTTCCTCATAATCATAGCCTATAACTAAGTGCCTAACTGACTATGCGTGGGATAGACAAAAAATGCTCTTGTCAAGTATAAAAAGGCATAAGACCAGACTGTCCTCATCATTTACTCAGTTAGTTAACCTAAAACACCAAGCCGAGTCCCAAGGTTCAAAAGGGGACACCATTATCAGAACAAATATGTATATCCAGAATTAATTATCCGATTCTATGTACAAATCTAATTGAAAAAATATGAGAGATATGTAAGGGTTTTTCTCTCTAGATCATCATAGCGGCGACAGCACCAATGATAAGGGCCAGGCTCGCGCTCATCTTTCCAGCGCTGCCAGTGACCGGCACTTCGCTGACGCTAGGAGAGGATGACGAGCCGGTGGAGGCAGCGGGAGTAGTGATAGGGGTAGAGGCGGGTACGAAGCTAGTAGTGGGAACGGCGCTGGCGACGGAGGTGGCGATGATGACGACGGGAGTAAAGGCGGAGCTGGGAATGTCGACAGAGCTGGGAGTAGAGGCCGGGACAGTAGGGTTGACATCCGGGGTAGAGACAACAGGGGGGGTCTGGTAGGACGCAGGCGTGCTGTCGCTTCCAGAGGGCGCCGGGGCGGGGAAGAAGCCGCCGGAGCTGGTCTGGCTCACGATAACAGTCTCAGAGACGCCGGAGCCGGAGCCGGGAGTACCAGAACCAGGAGTGATGGAAGCGGTGGTACCCTCGCCGTTACCGGGGCAGTAAGTGGTGGTGAGGTACTCGGTAGAGATGACGCCGACCGGGCAGTTGGTGACCTCAGGGGCACAGCTAGTGATGGTGTGGACATTGGTGATGGTCTCGGTGATGGTCTCGGAGTCAGAGTCGGAGCCGGAGCCGGAACCGCCAGTCTGGGTGACCTCGGCGGAGACAGGGCAGACAGTAGTATACAAGGCAACGGTGTTGGTGACAACAGAGCCAACAGGGCAGTTGGTGACCGAAGAGGGGCAAGCCGTGATGGTGCTGACGGAAGTGGTGTAGACAACAGAGGTGGTCATCTCAGTACCAGCGGTGATGCTGGTCTCCACGCCAGTCTGGATTCCGGTGGCGATGGTGGAGTTGGTAAGTCGGCGAGTCTCAGTGGCAAAGGTAGAAGTAGCATCGGTGTTGAGAACGGCGGTGCTGCTGACGCCGGCGGTGCTGCTGACGCCAGCGGCGGTGGTGGTGCTGACGGAGGCAGACTCAGAAGCGGTGGACTTGGACTTGGAGGCCTTGAAGTATCGGATGTCCTTGATCTTGAAGTAGGTGTTCTCAAAGTCACCAGGCTTAGCAGAGACGTACTCGGCGCAAGTATCGTAGCTAGTCTTGGCGCTGCAGGCCTGCTGCCAGATATCATCGTTACCAACGGGGTTACCGCAGAAGGCAATGTTGATGATGAGTGTCTGGTCGACGAAGTGGTCATCGATGTTGCACTGGTCGTTCTTGAGGTACAAGGAGGGAGTGCCCCAAGAGTCGGTGCTGGGCTCGTCAGAGTCCAGGTTGTCGGGAATGCTGTCCCACTTCCAGGCGAAGATCTTGATGAACGAATCGGTCCACTCGAGGGCGTCTAGGCGATGTTAGTATATGTCCATTGTTGAGGTGGCAGTATTGACTTACAAACACCGCCATCAGAGTTACCATAAGGGGCATCGTAGTCGTCCACAGTGCAGCCCTCGTTCAGGTACTGGTCGGGGGTGTTCTGGTAAGTGTTGTCGCAGTTGTCGGTATCAACGACAGCGCTCTGGCCCTCGCCGTCGATCTTGCAAGAGCCAAGCTCGTCCGAGTCGCCGGTGTGGAAGGCAGGCTTGTTGTTGGACGCCAGGTTCCAACCCTCGATCAAGTCGATCTCACCTGCGTTAGGCCAGGGCTCGCCAACAGTCCAGCTATCAAAGTTAGGCGGGTGTCAAGACGCAAAGGAGTGTATCTTCGAAACTTACAAGGCAGGCCAAGCACCACACTTGCTCTCGGGGAGGTGAGAGAATCGGGCAATGAAGAGGCCGTGGTTGTACTCGACCTTGGAGTGAAGTCGAACACTGGGGCGTCCAGCGCCCTTATCGAGAACGTTGGTGATGTCGGGGCCAAGGTAAACCTCGCCATCGTCGTACTTGGCCAAGCCGAGGTTGGTGGCCTCTTTCTGGGTCTTGTACGCAACATGTCCCAGGTTGGGGTCGGCGTCCTAAGTTTACAGTGTTAGTCGGCACAAACAGGATTAAGTTAGATGCAACATACGCTGAAGAAGTTGAAGTTATCAAAGAAGTTAGTGGCATCATAGGTGTCGTGAAGGTACCACTGCTTGGCGGAGGCACTGCCAACACAAGCCAGGGCAGCTGTGCCCACGGAACGGAGAGAAGGAGCCATAATAATAAATTGGTTTCGTAAATGTAAACAAAAAAAAACACTGAAGAGAGTGACAGTGATGCAAGGAGTGGCTAGACGTGCGGTACGTCAAAGAAACGAGCTTGGAGCTCTAGAAAGGGTCGTGGGAAGCGGTTTTAAGAAATAAAGAACCAAGTACGGATGAGAAACGAAAGTTCATCTTGAACTTGCGGTGCCGGGTCGGCAACGGTTTTGAGGGAGCTTCGTAGACTCCCCCCCCCCCCTTTCGGACTTAGCTGGCTGGATTGAGTGGGTTACCCATAGCTCCATGATGGATGAACTTCCCAGGGTTTGCTGCTACGTAGTAAGGTATTGGAGACGGTGTGCTGGGACCAGCAGCCAAGCATCCATCTTGATCAAGGACAAGCCACTGTCTTCTCCGGGGAGAGCGAAGTATGCCGAGGTACCAATCAGATTCCAGAAATAGCTCCCGCTGGAGGAATTCGAGGGTCCAGGAAATTGACTACGGGCGGCAGCCAACATGATTGGGAAAATAGCAGCCAGGGCGGTGTTTCAACTCTGAATGCTTCCACGGGCAGCACCCATAGTAACAAAGCGTTCCCAGGACTGCCGGTCATGGGTGACGGTATCCACCGACGATGCAGGCATAGGCCGCGAGTGGTACGTGGAGGAGAACAGCGTCTTGCCCAGTTGCAAGGAGAGCGAGTCATTTCATGGTGCTTCGTAGTAGCTGTTTTCGTTGATGCACGTAGACGTCGGTAATGCGATGAATGGCACTCGAGGTCGAGCCAGCAGCACACCCCTGACAGGGCTAATGCAGGGACTTTCCCACCAAGACCTGAAAGGGGGATGGAGTTGAGGCTCCCAAGTGCAGTTTCACAAGCAAGATCCATACTGTAGTGTCTTGGAGATCGAGCGCGGTGGCGATTTGTGCTGTATTTTGCCGCGCGGTCATTATTAGCGGCGAGCGCTTCAGAAGAAGACTTTTAGCAGAAATGTCAGCACGTTTAGAAACATCCAGACGTGCCATATCTTGTTCAAGTGCCATATCTTGTTCAAGCTACTTACCTTACAATGGCCGTACGGACGAAGAGTATCCGTGCCTCGTACAAAGTCAAAAAGGCCATGAGTATTCGCAAAAGACCATGCACTTCTGGGAGGAGCCTTGCTCAGGGAGGGTCGAGAATCCCTGATTGTGACTGGCTCTGTCGATGTTTGAGGTCCATCCGCCCATCTCTCAGTAGCCCATGCGGAACGCAGGACAGTCGTCGGCGTCTCGCTAACCCTGGCTCACAGGGTCCCTGCTGGCGCCGAGCCACCGAAGACGCGACCGGGGCGATTCGGCGAGCAATGCGGTTTGCTCATTCGTAGTCGTAAATTTCCCGACGGGTTGGCGCCTGGGTCCGTGGATCCTGTGGATCATGATCATGGACCCCTTGCTAATTGGTTCATGCCATTCTCGGAAGTGCGTTACGGCGGCAGCGGATTTGCCGCCAGGAAGGGTCTTAGTGCGCCGGGATGCGCATCCTCGACTCCCGTGAGGCCCGTCTCGACGAGTCGTCGTCAGTGTGGTGATGTGGCGTCGTGAGGAAAGATGGTGGAGGTTCCAAGTTGAAAAAACAGCGGGTGGAGCCGCCAAACATTACCACGCGGACCTACCTAAGGTACCTACTTACCTGAGGTACCTGGAGGGCAACCGAGGTATTTTGATCTTGGTCCGTCTTCCTCATTCCCTCAGACGTCGTCATCAGACTCATCATCATTCCACTATCCCTATTCTATACAGAACAGAGAGTTGGATATGCATGATGCTATTGGAGACTGCAAACATTCAACTGCCGCAGGAGAAAGCGGTTCGAGTTTAGAGGCCGACGCGTAGCCACGATAGAGACCTCGGGGTTTACCATCAAAGCATGACCCAATGTCACCTTGTTCAAGATTACCATGTGTTGGGTTCTGGTAATCTCTAACTATGTATCTCAACTTCAAACGCCGAGGATCTCTCGCCAACGAGGAACAAGCTCATGAAAGCTCGAAGAAGGCAAGTGATCGACAGGATCGCGGCATCCTGCGATAGCCCACTTGCTATGGTAGGCAGCCCTTCATCCGTCAGGATACACAGCAGGGGTCTGACACAGCGTGGGGCGGGACTTGGTCAAGTTCCTGATTCATTCCGCGCCGTGGTTTCCATTTGACGTTAGTTCTTCTTCTTGTTATGGCTGAATTGTTCATTCAAAATAGTGCATGGCAGATTTCAAGACACAATGTAATTAACCATGAACTTTGGTTCAAGGAGAAGAAAATTGCTTCTCATGTTCACAATCCATGGTAGCATACTTACGTCCAACGGCACACTCATAATTATCCAGAAGATTTAAGGGGATGTCAGCCTCAACCGCACGATGCGACGCTACAAGGTGGTCGGTCATCCATGGCACGGCCTCAGAGGCATCCTTCGTTGCAACTACAAATGCCGAGCCAGCAATGACAGCTTTCCGTTGCACAACGCATAATATTGAAACATCACTAGTCGTACCATATTGATGCATGTTTTATTAATCAGTCAAGATTCACGTCCTGGCGACCGCAGACCTTGCTCTGCTGTTAAGCGTTGCGACCAGGTAGTTATTCACATGCCGTGCGCAAGTACACTCATGACTTTGTCCCTGAGCAAAACTAGTCACTGATACGTAATATTCTTTTCCCGTGCTATCCGTATGCTATCCCAAGTTAGGGTCACGTTGATCTGAGCTTGCCTCCAAAGCTCCATGTCACGCTTGAGTTACTCCTTAAGCCATCAATGTCTGCGACGCCTCCTTCCCCTCCTCTCGTCCTCGTCTTCTTCCTCTTGCAACCTTCTACGGCATGTAGGACAACCGCTGGGCTCTAAAAGAAGGGTTTCTTCCATGACTATTGGCTTGCACTCCCGACCTGCCCGCTTAGCCTCACACTCGTCGATGGTTGAATGGCCATTGAGAAAAGCGCCACAAGCCCAGCAAAAGTTTTGGTATGTTTCGATGTTGCACATTCTAGCAAAGCTCTTAGCTGTTTACAGTCTCGGGGAGGTTCGGGGATGGGAAGATAGAAATGTTTATGTTATCGTACTTTTGGTGTTGTTTCTGTTTCTTTGATGGATAGGGGGAACGACGCTCGTATTTATATGCATCAAGCCTCCTTCATTCAGTATTAAAGGGCTCCGTACGTGAGTCAAGTCCAAACCAAAGCACCATCACACACTCTCTAGAGTGTAAATCACAGTCGTAGGTAAGCGTCTCATGACAACGCACGGGACGATTTCTACCCTGCGTCACCAACAGATCTTTCAGTAGTGTTGAGGTGCTTCTATAGGCCGGCGCACGCTGATGAAGTGGGCGAGCGACATAAGCAAGTACCTACAGTCATTGCATTTTGTTAGTCCTGGGGAGGAATGCAAAACCAGAGCACTCTGCAACACGGACACGGATTCTCTCCAAAATTTCAAGTCTCCGTCGTCTTAATTCGTCCTCGTGTACGACCTGAGTACAATACCAGCATCGCGCTCGGGCTTGCCCTCCTCCTTGACTCGCTTCACTCGAATCCACTCTCCATTGATGAGCTGGACAAGACAACTTCCATCACCAAGGTCGATTACTGGCCTCTGGTGTCGCGCGTCTTCCGTGCCAGTGCCCAGATTCTGAACAAATGATAGCGGCACGCCGTTTTCTGTGGAAGAGTCGGCGCTGGCCGCCTCGGCGTCTTGGATGATGAGCCGTTTGACCTCTCCCTTTTTGTTAACCGCACGGGTCCATACCGACCCAAGAACCCGAGTCCGACGAGAAAAGTCCTCTACCGTCCATTGGGCCCAGTCAACCTGACCGTCAGCCTTGTTGACCTTGGGCGCATGAACCAATTCTTTGCCCTCGAGTTCTTCAGCTTTCCATCCTCGTGACTGACGCGGAGAAATATATACGCCGTCTCGTAAGCCCTGTACCAGCATCTGCGCCCCTATAGGGGCCAGCTGGCTGGTGAGCTCCTGAACAGTTGACCCCGAAGGTATTGATATGCCCGGATGCGGCGTCTGGGCCAGCACTGTGCCATGATCGAAGGCCTTATCGTCCAGAGTCTGCAGTGAAACTCCAGTGTATTTATGACCCCGTAAGATAGCGTGATGAATTGGTGCAGGGCCACGGAGGCTGCATTTGTTAGGTCTTTGGACATCTTTTCCGGATAAGAAAACGATGAGAACTCACTCGGGTAACAAGGACGGGTGCACATTGAGTCCCCCGTACTTGGCCGACCTCAGGATCCTTGGTGGAACGAACAACCCGAAAGAGACGGCAATAACGAGATTTGTCGCTTCTGGTAGCTAGATTAAGTTTCAGTCCTGTGTGTCGCCGCCGTTGATTGAAGCATATCTGCCCTCAAAACTCACCTCCCACTTTGTAAAGGTCTCACGTTGATGTATTCTCAACCCCAAATCCTCCGCCAGCATCTTGCATGGTACTGCCAGCAATAGTCAGTTCGGCGTACTACCTTGAGACGGATTTTCTTACCCTCGCGGATATCTTTGTACCCTCTGCCCACCCGTTTTGGGGGCAAGACCATGACATCCAGCGACTCTATCAAGTCCCTGTGTCGGTTATGTTCTTCATGTACAGCCCTCAACGATGCGCAGCTAAACTCATCCGAGCCGCAGAAGAGGATTCGTAGAGGGTGTGCGGCTCGCTCTGTGTTGGTGGAGAGGCATTGTCGCCAGGGAGAAAACCCGCGGCCAAGTATTCTAGGCCTGAGAAGACTGTGTAGCATCTTGTGGATTTGGTCTCATCGTACACTTTCAATTGAGCAATTGTCCGGAAATATCGATGAAGTTATTCTGTACAACCCAGCCTCCGATGTTCATGGTCATATGAAGTCGCGAGACGAATGAACTGACGTCGCGTTTGATGCATTACTGCTTATATGCATTTTTAGATTGATCCCCTGGGTGACTGACAACCTCCACGTGGGCGAACCATTTTACGAATGTTTTGAGACTCAATACTAAGTACAGCCTTTTTATACTCTTTTTCGATCATTCTTTGCAAGTAAGTTTTCCTGGGCACTGTTAACTTTGTATACAAATTTTCCAGGTAGACAACTTTGGACTGCATCCAATATCCGAGATCACATCTCCTAAAGTAGGTAACATGAGCATACTCCAGATGTCAGACGAATTTCCCCAGATAGGAAACCATATGTTGAAGATATTTAAATTATCCACTCTATCTACTAAAAGCAATTCATAACCAGACGGGGAAGATCACAAGGATAACTTATGTCCAAGTTAATGTCTCAATTTATTGGCGGGACGCCTACCCTATACCTCGCGCCAACGTTTTCGTGGCATTTGCACAGTAATATCAGCACCATGCTCTAACAAATAGAGCTAAGGAAAGTCAGCAAGCCATCAACCTAAAACCAGGGGTTAACTGCAACATCCGGATAATAGAAACACGAGGTGTTGGTGTATCAAATTACATGAAAGTCACTTATTTGAGTTACGACGCATTGCATGCTGACATGTCTGATTCATTTTTGCATCATCGAACAGGTTGTCGGGTAAGAAACAAGCTTTTCGTCCTGAATATTGACGTCCATGTTCCAAGACTGGGGATATCAGTATGATCGACATCCGAAACACACCCCGAAGCTTAGTTCGCGGCTGAAGCAACGTGGCGATGGCACCTCAACGGATCGTTCTGGATCCGAGAACTATACGTGGCTTAGAATAAATCATTAACCGCCTTGTCCGCATCCTTCTGGATCAATTCCACCATGCCCTGGTAATCGCGGTCAGTATGTCGTTCATAAGCGGATTCGGAGAGCTTTTACCTTGGGCATGATCGGCTTTCCGTCTTCGCTGGTGACATAACGGAAGGGCATTTCGGTACTCTCGTGCTTGCTGAACTTGAGTTCCGGGAAGTCGACGTATGGCACCTTGTCAAGCGCAACTGGTTGCTGTGAGTGAACTTGCTTGTAGGATGGACCATGGTGAGAGAACAAACCCTTGTCTTGCACCACGATGCGGGTTACTCGCACGGCCGTGTCAGTGGTCATCTGCTTGGGCCCCAGCCTGCGGCCCTCGAACCCCTTCTTTCTCAACTCCGAGGTTCGGTCTGGAGAGTCGCGTCAACGAATGGTGAGACGGGAAGTTGTCATTGTCACCCACCTCGAGGAGGATCGTCGCCTATCAAACACCTTTAGCCGCGACCCCTGCTTCACCAAGGAAAGGGTCAGCATACCTAGAATCCCACCAAACAGGAAAGCATCAAACGTCTCGCCGTCCTCGGGAGACAGATCCTTGGCTGCGGATGGGTCGAGAAGACATACGCGCGCCTTCTGGCCGGCGTAAAGCTCCTCCACGCCTCGATTCTCGGCCTTGAAGGCCGGGTTGCTTGCCAGGTCCGCCGGAACCTGGAACGTGGGCGGCAGGCTGGACAGGATAAAGGAACCTCCGGTGGCCTGCGTCTCAGAGGCGATGGCCAAGTACTCGAGCTCTGACCAGGGGCCGAGCTCAGGGTCGAGATGCTCGACGATGAAGGTCTTGCCAGAGGATGCCATGGTTTTAGGGTCTTAGGGTGCTGCGCACAACCAACGTACCTATGTCTGCGCAACGGAGCTGATGGCAGCTTCGAAAGAAGGATGGTCTAGACTCGTGGGTCTTTGAATAGATGGAACCTTCTTTTTTCTGGAGAGGCAATTTGATCGCGGAGACTTTTGCGATGGGGTTGGTTTGGTTGAGGGAGGGTTTTGAAAAATTCCCCAGGCTACACTAGCGAATGTGTGTGTGAGTGCACTGAGTGGTGAGAGAGAGCCCGAAGCAAAAACGATCGCCATTCATCAGTTTCAGGCCGGAGCTTTTGGACATGTCTTGAAAGCTTAGCATGCTGGCGTCCTGCACACGCACGACTTGACGTGCAATGGCAATGGAATCTAGCCGATGGTAACGCAACTCTATTCAATTGTCGAATATCTTTGAGAGCTGCCGGAACTCGGGGGCTGCGTGGACGGCCTGCGTTTGCACTGGGACAACCGCCCATCGAACAATGAACTGAGGCACCCGTTCCAGCACTCCCGGGGAACCGACTGCGAGGGGGTCCCTATTCAGTACTCATTCAGCACCCATTCCATCGACAACAAGCGCCACGCTCGCCTGCACAGACGCGAAGGAGGCCCTGTGATGCCTGGCTTCTCCAGTTCCCCAGGGGAATGCTCCACCGCTAACTGCGCCCCTAGATCCCTCAATCAGCCGCTGCGTTTCGCGTCCCGCGTACCACGCATGGAGGCTCCATCAGGCATCCCCGTCCCGCCACGGACCAACAAGGGGGGGGCTCAATCAAGGTTGCATACGAACGGACTTGGTACTTCCGGGCCACCTCTCCCTTTCAGATCTTCAGTCTCCAATCCTACAACTTGATCTCCCTCGACTCTTCCTATTATTCCTCCACTACATGACGAAGCTGCTATAGTTCTCGAGGCTCCCGCGCCGTCGCCACTGTCGTCTGTGTCTCCTCCACGAATAGCCCGTCGCGGCGTCCCGTCCGCATCATCATGGCGCTCCTCTCGCTGCTACCGTCCCCGAGACGATGGCCGGCCTTGCTCTCGCTGGCACTCTGGCAGGCCACGGGCTCCGCGGGCGACTCGGCTGCCGACTATTATGTTCGCAACCTTCCCGGAGTGCCCACTGACTCTACTCCCATCAAGATGCATGCTGGGTACGTAATTCCGAACCTCCGATGCTTCCGCCGTGCTGACGCGTCCTTGAATTGAAGCCATATCGAGATCACCCCCGAACACAACGGAAACCTCTTCTTCTGGCACTTCGAGAACCAGCACATCGCCGACAAGCAGCGCACCGTCATTTGGATCAATGGCGGACCGGGTTGTAGCTCCGAGGACGGCGCGATGATGGAGATCGGCCCTTATCGGGTACAGGAGGGAGACAAATTGGCCCTGAACAACGGCTCCTGGCACGAATTCGCCAATCTGCTCTTCGTCGACAACCCGGTCGGCACTGGCTTCAGCTATGTCGACACCGACAGCTTCGTGCACGAGCTGGACGACATGGCCAACCAGTTTGTCCAGTTTCTCGAGAAGTGGTTTTCCCTATTCCCCGAGTATGACACTGATGACGTAGGCATCCCATTCCTCCCGTTGCTTGTTCTTATTTGCTGACCTAGCCTAGATCTACATCGCCGGTGAGTCGTATGCTGGACAACATATTCCATACATTGCGAAAGCTATTCTCGACCGCAACAAGAATGCCAAGACACCATGGAACCTCAAAGGGCTCTTGATTGGAAACGGCTGGATTTCCCCGAAAGAGCAGTACCCTGCCTACATTACCTTTGCCCTCGAGAAAGGAATCATCAAGAAGGACTCGGAGGAGCATCAGCAACTGAAGGGCGACTTGAGGATTTGCGAAAAACGTATGTCCACGGAGCCCGGCCTCGTCGATTACAGCGAATGCGAGGCCATCTTGTCGTCCCTCCTCAGGTTGACCAAGTCGGGGAATGGCGACGACGCATGCATCAACATGTATGATGTGCGACTGAAGGATTCCTACCCCAGCTGTGGCATGAACTGGCCCCCGGACTTGAAGTACGTGGGCCCCTACCTGCGAAAGCCGGACGTTGTTAGTGCTCTGCATGTTAGCGAACAGAAGAACACGGGATGGCAGGAATGCAACGGTGCTGTCGGCTCGGCCTTCAATACGAGGAACTCGAAGCCTTCCATCGACTATCTTCCCGATCTTCTCAAGGAGGTTCCGATTCTACTCTTCTCGGGAGCGGAAGATTTGATCTGCAACCACGTCGGTACGGAAGAGATGCTCAATAACATGAAGTGGAACGGCGGTAAGGGTTTTGAGGTGACCCCTGGAAACTGGGCCCCTCGCCGAGACTGGACATTTGAGGGCGAGGCTGCAGGCTTTTATCAGGCGGCCCGGAACCTGACTTACGTGTTGTTCTACAATTCATCGCACATGGTCCCCTTTGACTTGCCCCGTCGAAGCAGGGACATGCTGGACCGCTTCATGGGTATCAACATCGACAAGATTGGCGGAGATCCCGCTGACAGCCGTATTGATGGAGAGAAGGGGCCCGAGACCACCGTCGGCGGCGCCTCCAACAAGACTCAGGAAGCCCAGGACGATCAGCAGAAGAAGCTGGACGACGCTAAGTGGGCGGCGTACCAGAAGTCTGGTGAGATAGTCCTCGTCATCGTGGCCGTCGCGGCTACGGCCTGGGCCTACTTCATCTGGCGTGAGCGCCGCAAGGGTACCGCCTACCATGCCCTTACCGACAACGAGCCCACCGGACGATTAAATGGCCTTCGTGGAAAGCAGGGCCCTGGCGATCTCGAGGCCGCTGCTTTCGATGAGAGCGAGCTGGACGACCTGCATGTCGAGACACCGACTGTTGCAAAGTATTCCGTGGGCGATGATAGTGACGATGAGTCGGATAACGAGAAGAGCAGTAAGCCTTCAGGCTCGCGATAATCTGGAACTTGTATAACTCTGGTGCCACTTGGGTCGGGGGGATCATGTCTACTTTATGGTCCCGGGCCATTATTCGCATATGGTTGGAGAGCATTTTTAGTTAGAGCGGCGTACGGAGTTTTTGACAGTGCAAATTGATTTTTATGTCATCTAAATGGGCCAAGCCGCGCCTAGAACGCCGAATCTAATTGTGAAGCGCTCCGTACAAGCATCCTTTGCCTCCCTGACCGTAATTTGTGTGAGTGTGCGCGGAAGACTTTCCTGTCTTGGGTCCGGCACAGAATCCAACCCATCCCAAAAACAAGTGTATAAACGCCTGCATTGCTGCGTTCCCATGGTTCATTACAAGCGCCTTTCGTCACAGTTGGATATCGTTGTTTAGCAGTCGGACCTCCTCGCCGGGCTTGAAGGGCGGAAGGCCGATATAGGGGCAGCCGTCGCATCGGAAGGCATCGCCGAGGGCGCAGTTGCCGCAGGAGCCCACCTTGCCCTGGACGGTGAAGTCGACCTCGGCCAGGTCATCGGAGGCAAGCTTGACGCTCTCGAGTTTCTTGTCGGCTTCGGCACGCTTGGCGGCGTCTTCGGCCTCGAGGCGTTCGGCGAGACCGCAGCTACAATCCTTGCAGGCGCGTCGTCGCTTGCCGGGCTTGGGCTGGCACTCCAGAGCTGTGGATAGATGTTAGCGTAAGTGGGAGGTGGGGGGGAGGGGTTGGCAATGATGGGGAGCGTACGGATGTTGACAGGGCGTTGGAGGTCCTCCTCGGTCATGAGGTCATCCTCGTCGATGAGGTCGTCGTCATCGAGGTCGTCGCTGAGGTCGATGAAGCCTACGCCGAGGGGAACAACGGGCTTTGGTGGCTCAACCTTGGCGATATTCCTCTTGAGGGAGACTGCCCCATTTCCAAAAGCGGACCCAGCCTGGTTCTTCTTCTTGCTTCCGAACTTCAGGCTAACGACTCCCTCGCCATCTCCGTAGTCGGGCTTCTCGAAGCCTCCTCGGGAGGCAATCAGGCCTGCCAGGACCGCCTCCTTCGACAGGGTCGACTCCTCTAAGTTGTCCCCGTTCTGTCCTTGCAATCGACCGTTCAGCTTGAGGGCTTCGGCAACGGGGCCGAGGACGGCTCGGTTCATCAGGGCCAGGGACTCGCCCAGCATGGAGGAGGCATCGGCCAGGATCAGGACCAGGTCGTAGGTGTTGGACGGCAGCTTGACCATGCCCGCGGAGAGGCGATCGAGCATCTGAAGGTCGGTGACAGAGCGATCATAGCCGGAAATGACCGAAGTGAGGGCGGACGAGTGCGCGGCGAGCGAGGGAGGCGCCAGGAGGAGGGTGCGCTTGGGTGGCGAGACGGACGGCGGGGACGAGACGAAGTCGTCACTGGAGTCGAACATCAGGATTGCGGGAGCCATGGCGAAGGATTTGCGAGAGCGGCAGATAAGGAGCGAGAAAGAGCAAGAGAGAGAGTGAGGACTCGGACGAGAGGGCTGGCGGGAGATGGCGTTGGATTTGTAGGAAGCCCGAGGACTTTTCGCCCAAGATATTGGATTGGTGTGAACTCGATTAGTCAATGGGGTGAACTAGATCTGCAGTGTCTTCGGGCCTTGTGGACTGTGCGCTGTGCTTGTTATGGTGCAGTGTAGACAGTGCGAACCCGGAGCAGTACATACTGTATTACATCGATGTTCGGGTTGCGGGGTTCCTTTTCTGCTTTTCCTCGGACAGCGATCAAGGACGATATCGATAAGCACCCCCTGGTTCCGACTGCGGAGGTGCGGAGCAAGCCACCATCGACCCTGCATCCAGAAGGCCCGGCAACCAAGACTAAAGCGAGAGAGTGATGACCACTTGCTTAGGTACCTAGTTCCGGGTATCAATTCCTCAATTGTCCTCTTGCAGTCCTGGCGTTTTCTGTGCTGACCATCGCCGTGGCCGCAACTCCTCGGAGATGTGCCGGGCAAAATCTGGCAACTCAATTACGGCAATTGTCGCTTACGCAAAAGTCGCCTGCCAAACCGTACGACTCGGTAGCTGGCCTCCCTGAGCCAGGCACCACGGCCTGGCTGACTGGAAGGCGATCCTATACGGCCTCGTCCGATTACGCTGACCTATCGCCTAATAATCCGTGAAAAAGGGGGCCTTGGGTGAGGAGGGTGGTGCGAACTCGGACCAATCCCCACCGGCAGATTTGTCGGAACGGTCTACACTTGGCCGTGGGCTTGCCCTTGTGAGCACCTCCTCGCCTTGCCCCCGGTCCCGACGCGCCGCCTGGTTTTTCCTTCGCTGCGGGGGGAGGATTTCCGGGGCCGGGGATTTGCTCATAGGTCGTTTGCGTGCTGTACGTGACCCTAGGCACTGACAAATGTCTCGAGACAAGTGGGTCTCTACTCTATTATTTGTGATGTAACCGCTGTGTGAGAAGTGCACGCATATCATGGTGTATTAGTAGTCTATATGCCTCCATCGCGAAAAGAATCCAGCCGTGAGAGCTTTAATTAAGCAACGAGCCGCACTTAGCTCCATCCTACACGCACATAGTAGTCACATAGAGTCAATAAATTCTTAAAGTACTTAATTTTATACTCGAGAGCGCAAGAAGTGAGAAGAAGTAATAGGAAGCATAGTTCACAACAAGACTTAGTGCTCAGATCTCTGAGTTTATTATGACGAACGTACTGAAGACAGATGATACTGCTTCCAAAATAATTAAATGATCTTCAAACGGCTGTCTACTAGTAAACAGTTTGATGCTTGGCCAGATAACTTCCTCAAGCACCTACCCGTCAAGAAACACAATGATGTGTTCAGTCCATCGGTTGCGGTGAGTTTGTTTGCCTTAACTTGACCAATCCTTTGGGGTGCCTATTCCTAAAACCTAAGGCGATAGGCCAGAAGAAGCCCGTGCCTCCCAGCGTTTGCCAGTGAATGAGTGGTCAACGTCTACCACCAGGTGTCCCCAGCTGGTAAAAGCCGTCCACAGCTGGTGCTGCGAGCAGAAATTTCTGCCTGATCGGTATGCACCTGAGGGGAAATAGGGCTCCTTCCCTTTTCATCTCTACCTTTCTCCTTCCTCCCTCTTCAAATTTTTGCCTTTCCTTCTCAACTTCAGGAGCTCAGTTGAGACGTGCCTTCCTCAAATTATCACTCTCATTCAGGCATAAAGGCATTAGGAATTCTCCTCTTTATACCTTTTGGAACGTGGAGATTCTTCTGGTCTTCCATTCTTTATCTGCATCACCCTATGGAGTCTTGAAGCCACTCTCTTACGCTCTCACGCCGCTAAGAACAACTTCATCTGCACTAAACCATCATCGCAAACGTCTGGTAAGCACTTAGCTTGTTTATTTGGTCGCGAGGGCTTCCCTTTCTAGTTTGAAACCTGGAAGTTCTGTGGATAACCCCGTCTTGTTCCAAACCGCAAGGTTGACTAGCTTTTTCGATTGCTAGACAGCCGCGTGTTTTATGAACTCTCTTTGTCTTGCTCTGCTTTTATTCTTGCTACTTTCATTTCACTTGCATTCTCTCAACTGACTTCCTTTTCGCGATGTAAAATACTCTTTTGTTTCTACATCATATTTCTCAGCCTCTACAATGTCTCATCGTGTCCTGAAATTCTCTGATTTGTCTTTGACAGATAGCCCCGACCGCTCACGACCAAGGAAAAGACTCAAAATGGCGGAATGGGCAACGGCAGCTCGGCCAGGCGACATTTGGACCTCGGCGAGTGCATCCGCGTCTGTTGGCCAGTCGTCCAAGAACAACTTCGTCGACGATACACCTGCGTACGGCTCTGAGGCAGATTTTAGAGCAATCGGCAAAGAGAATCTTCAGCCGGGGGGGTAAGTCATCCCAAAGAACATATTAGGCTTTTCTAAGCCAAGCATAACGTGTTGACTAACGTCATAGTACTAGTTTTGGCCAGGACACCAGCAACGGCTTTCGTCAGGACAATGGCACTGGTTTTGAACATGGCAATGACACCGGTTTTGATCAAGGCAATGGTGCCGGTGATGACAAGTGTTTCGGTTGCGGCGAGACCAGGTATGCCTTTATCTCGGAATCTCCTGCCTAGGGTACTAACAGTTTTCAAGTCATCGCAGAGCCGAGTGTCCCACTGCTGAAGAGATGACCTGCCGCTACTGCAAGCAGCCAGGACACATGGTCAGAGACTGCCCTGACAAACCACCAATGGCCTGCGAGAACTGCGGAGAAGAAGGTTCGTCACTTCAGTCTGGTATAGGGATTGTATTGACTTTACTTTACCAGGACACATGCGAAAGAACTGCGAGAACGCACGCAAGATCAACCGCGAGCACATTGCCAGCGTCACTCCCGACGAAGCTTGGCAGAAGCTCGAAAAGGCTGTGTCTGAGCGTGACGTTGATGATGCCAAAGAGGCTGTGCAAGAGTACATCAAGGCCCTTGACGGAAATATCACCTATCGCGAGCTCCAGGAAGCCCTCATCGAGCAATCAATTGGCCTTTGGCTGATTGCTACTGAGAAGCCTTTGATCAGTATCTTCACCAACATGAACCTCCAGGGAGAAATGGGAAAGAAGTACACTATCTCCTATCGGTTCTCTGAGAAGGCTGATCGCCCTCGCGAACTTGAAGGATGGCCAAAGGACCGAGCCGAAATTCTCTCCCGTTTGAACGATGCCGGTGATGTTGTGGACAAAGGCGTCCCCCTATGCCTGAACTGCAAGGAGCTTGGCCACATTTCCAAGTTCTGCACCCAGGAAAAGGTTGAAAGAACTGACGGTCCCAAGATTTCGTGCCACAACTGTGGTGGTGATGGTCACCGTGTCAGAGACTGTGAGTATCGAGCCAAATCCATTCCACAATTTTAGCTGACCGATCAGGCCCGGAACCTCGCGTCGACAAGTTTGCGTGCAAGAATTGTGGGTGAGTACATTATCACAGTCCTTACACAGTACCGAGGACTAACCAGAATTCAGCCAATCTGGTCACAAGGTTGCCGACTGCGAGGAACCACCAAACCCAGAAAATGTCGAATGTCGCAAGTGCAACGAGAGTACGTCTCCTGGCCCTTCTTCCCTGACAACTAACTAACTGGTGTAGTGGGCCATTTCGCAAAGGACTGTCCTCAGGGTGGTGGCCGGGCTTGCCGCAACTGTGGCCAGGAGGGCCATATGAGCAAGGAATGCGATCAACCTCGAAACATGGACACTGTTACTTGCCGAAACTGCGAGAAGACGGGCCACTTCAGCAAGGAGTGCCCTGAGCCCCGTGACTGTAAGTATGAAGGTCGGTGAATCGGTATGCACATATCCTAATGATCTCGCAGGGAGCAAGGTTCAGTGCAGCAACTGCCAGGAATTCGGGCACACAAAGGTCCGATGCAAGGTCCCTCCTGTCGAGTCGCAGGACTTCAATGGCGACGGATTCCCACCAGCCAACAATGATGGCTTCGACAACACCGCCAACGCTGGCGGCGATGCTGGCTGGAACGGTGGTTCTGGCGGCGACACAACCCAGTATGCCACAGATGGCGGTGGCTGGTAGTGGGTTTGTTCTCGTCGTGGCTTGGGAACTGCGACAGTAGAATCCGGGCGTCTTTCTCTTGGCCTAGGTCATGTCGGGTGTAGGGCTATGGATTATGGGCTATGAGCAGTGAACCATGGGCACGACCAATGACTTAGGGGAACTTTGAGGACAAGATCAACTGAAACTTTGCCAACAGATAGCAGAGGAGAAAATCAACGAAATTTGTCTGACTGTACCCGCATGCTTTGGTGTTTGCCTGGTCTGCAGTGTTATTCGGTATTCTCAACTCAAGGAAAAGAAACGCTCGGATCAAAGTGTAACACGCTATTGGCTCAACGCCAACCAAGAACGTACTCAGCAACGCGCCCTGCACCCCGCATACAAAATGAACCGAGGCTCGGCGTAAGACACTTGTGAGATTTGGATTGTACCTCCTCTAGGGGCCAGAGTCCGTGATTAGGGACTGTATATATTGTCTCCGGGCCTGACTGCTGAATCCCTGGATACTACTGAAAGCACATGTGTTTTTATCAAAACTGCAGCAGCACCAGGACGAGGTCGAAATGGCAAACCCCAGCATCATCCTGTACCACTACCCGTACTCGCCATATGCCAGGCGGGTTGTCTGGTACTTGGCCCTTCGCGGAATCCCATACAGCCAATGTGTGAGTCTGGACGGTTGCATCACGATAGCATGGACACGGTTGCTGACGCTGGAGTAGATACAACCTCCCATGATGCCCCGGCCCGACGTGTCGCGGCTTGGGATCTCGTACCGTCGCATCCCCATTCTTTCCATTGGCCGCGACGTGTACCTCGATACTCGGCTACAGATACCCAAACTTGAAGCCCTCTTCCCAGAGCTCCCCCGCCTGGGCGCGACGGACGCTGACCAGCTTGCCGTCGAGCGCCTCTTGTCGACTTTTACCACCGACAGCGGCCTCTTCGGCAAGGCGGTCCAGCTCCTCCCGACAGACCTACCTCTGCTTCAGGATCCGGCGTACTTTCGTGACCGGGGAGACTTCATCGGCGGCCGTCTCAGTCGCGAGGGCATGGACGCCGCGCGGCCCGAGGCCCTGGGCGAGTTGAGCCGGGCGTTCGAGCTCCTCGAGACGACGCTGTTGGCCGACGGGCGGGACTGGGTCCTCAAGACTACGCGGCCCAGCCTCGCGGACATCGAGGCCGTGTGGCCGTTCCACTGGCTGATGGGGATCCCCGGCGCGCTGCCCGAGGATCGCTTCTCGCCCGCCGCGTTCCCGCGCGTGTTCGCCTGGGTCCAGCGGTTCCAGGGCGCCGTGTCCGCGGCGAAGAAGCACGCGGGCAAGCCGGCGACGCTGTCGGGCGAGGCGGCCGCGCAGGCGATCGTCCGGGCGCCGTTCAGCGAGGCCGAGGCGGCGGTGGATTTGGGAGACGCCGTGGTCGTGGCGGGCGGGCTTCAGAAGGGTGATCGCGTTCGGGTGTGGCCGACGGACACGGGGTCGTCTGGGAGGGACGACGGGGTGTTGGTTGGGATAGACGCGCGGGAGGTGGTTTATGAGACTGGCGAGGGTGATGGTATGGTGAGGGTGCATGCGCCGAGGCATGGGTTCAGGGTCAAGAAGACGGCCCTCGATGGGAACTCGAAGTTGTAATACATAGGCTGCGCTGTACGTTGACTACGGGTCTACTCGACAACGATACGACTACATGGGCTAGACATTTACGGCCGAGTACTGTACCTTCATAAAGGAGATATTCATTCAAATGCTCCGTGGCCTACCTACTCCTTCGCAAGACATCTACGCCGTGTCACCATGGCCATCCCATGCAGCCGCGTGGTGTTGGTCCCAAACACGCGGTACCTGTCTAGGGTAGCCGAGGGAGGATTACACAAGTTACCACCCGCGCAGGCCGTTGACATCATCTACTAGAAATAGAGATGCCAAGGGATGGTTCCAAGGCCGCGGCTGCGGACTAAAACCAAGCTCGCCCTGATGGCACGCGAGGCCGGCCGCTGATTGACAGGAGGCAACGTCCAGGACTGGCCAGCCCTTCGGATATGGGATTTGAGATCCTGGTTGCAACCTGGGGTAAATTGCACAGTACGGAAGCAGGCTGCCAAGAGCGTTCGACGGTGCATGGATCTGCGGCTGCTAGACAGCAAAGGCGCACGTCCAGACCTCCAGAGACGAGGAGAGAAGCCTCCTCATCTTGGATCAATAGCATCATCGACCCCGTGCCAAGGCGGGCGTGCCAATGTTTCGGATGTTTGGGTCGAGGGCGGACGGCGGAGGATCGGTTCCCCATGTCTGAGAACCCGGGCCAAAACGCCCGGGGATGGGGGATTCGAGAGATGGCACGGGACATTGGCTTTGTCTCGAGATTTCAAGGCGATCGAGCGATTTGGAAGGTGGTACAGACGGAATTGACCATCTCTGGTCGCGCTTCAGAATGGTGCCCACGAGGCAGAATCATCTCGGAAGCTGTCGTGAGGAGTTAGGCTGCTCTTCCAGCCTTATTCGGTGGACGGTTATTGTTGATCTATTCATACCTCTGTCGAAGACTGCTGATCGGTTTCAGGTATTCGGATCGCCGAATCAATCACGGGCGGGGACCTTCTCGTCGTGTCAACAAAGGCATGCTCCGGAGGTGCCAGACAAGTCCTGGGACGGTCCGGATTCCGTAAGTTACCAAACCAAGAACATGCGTCATAATTTATTTGACCGAGGCGGTTAGGCGGGCC
Source organism: Neonectria coccinea (assembly GCA_019137265.1). NCBI lineage: Eukaryota > Fungi > Ascomycota > Sordariomycetes > Hypocreales > Nectriaceae > Neonectria > Neonectria coccinea. The sequence goes on along the minus strand of WPDF01000196.1, from coordinate 54,974 downwards.
TTGAAGTGGGGGGCGCCTTGAGGCTCCATTCTTCCAGCGCTGCTCCAGCGCCTCTCCTCTCTGGAGAGTGCAGCAATTCACAATGGAATTGAATCGCGATCCCTCTCCCTCGCCCCCTGGAGTTCGCGTTGCGCTAAAACTTGGGGGGTCGGAGCAGAAGGCAAACGAACGGACGTCGCACACTTTGGTCGGAAAAATGTCTCTTTGTTGCTTGGATGAACGAGCTGGGGCGACATTCCACGGTCAACGAGCGGAGAAAAAGAGCTTTTGCTTTGTCAGTCAGTTTGTCTCATGCAGCTGCAGACTTCGAAGTGCGTTTGCGAATTGACGTCATGGCTCTGTCATATTGCGCCTGCTCGAGCGCTGGTCCAAGCACCAAGTGCCGACACAGTGTCTATTGTATCAGGTGCACAAGCCGAAGCGCGACACTGTGTTTGATTCCGGGTCGTTTGGCTCGGGAGAGGTCCATCTCGTTTCCCTTTTTTGGCTCAGAGTTTGGATGGCACCGACGGTCTACGATTTGAGTTGAGATTGGAGAGATGGTGGTTGAGGCTTTGACCCCCTTTCCTCTTAGCCAGCCCGAGACGGCGAACTGAGGAAATGCGACGGAGCGAGGACTGAAAATGGGCGGACACGCGCGCTCGCAAACAGAACGTGCACACGCGATCTCGTCTGTGATGACAAGCCCGGGGAATGGCCAAATTGGGTGACGCTGACGAGGATCCGATAAGGTCCGGGGGCAGGACTAGCGCGCCGCCTCGCAGTCTTTTTCACTCTCCCGCGATTTGTAAGGCGACGCATGCCGACTACTCAAGCACGAGCAAGACAACCCAAGACCACACAGTGAGAAGTGCGAACGAAGGAGCGAGAGGTTCGCCACTAGCAAAGGGGGGGACAAGAGGAGGACCAGAAAAGAAATACCTACATGCCCGTTCATCGACAAGCTGCTGCCCGCTGGCGTGGTCAACGACCGTCGAGTGTCGAGTCGGTGAGGTTACGGACGCCAGGGGGGGAGGGATTCCGTGTGGGTGGTCACAGACGGGGTCGATGAGTGCGTGCTTCCGACTACAGTAATAATAAGGGGGTCCGGGCAGAGTAGGACGCGTCGACAGGTCGACCAGTGAGACGAGGGGCGGAAGAGAGTGTTGAGTTGAGAGCGAGTTCTGCTTGTATTTGCGTGGGGAGAAGATGCTTGGCTCTTCTCAGTCTGATAGAGACACGATTTAGGGAACGAACTGCAACATTCCAACACATTGGTGAGGGGAAGGATGGACAGGAACACGGAAGCACCGGGTTTCCCATCCCACCAAAAAGCAGTCACACAATTCAAGGCGAGCGAGCTGTGGGAGTTGTCGATGAGAAACGGAAATGGGCAGACGGATGTGCAAAGGAAACCAACCACGGCCAGGCAGGTCGCGCCTCAAGGTCCTGCGTCATCACGACGTGGGCGGCCCATTGGTTCAGGGGGGAATGACGGCGATGGACCGGCTTTGGGCCCCACTCTGATGCGTCTCTCATGTCTCTTGGCTCTTGCAACCACAATGCATTTGCTGTCTCCATGGGGTGTGGAGAAAGGGAGTCGAGGAAGGGAAGACAAAGAAAAAAGCCGGTCCCCGGTTGGCTCGTTCCCGCACCGTGTAAAAAAAACCCCCCCGACTGCACCCTGTTTGCTCAGTTAATTACAGAGCCGCGAGTGCGTGCGTGCGCGACTGAACGAGCTCGTCCATCAGCATCATCAAAGTGTGGGTGGGTGGGTGTGTGTGACGCCACCGGGGGAGAAACGAGTGGTCCCCACGACCGGTAATAATTGGGCCAGCACTTGTGGGCAACCTTTTCCCTGCCACGCACTGTATTTCGGCTCCGAGGCCCACCTCCACTCCCTCCATAGACCATCCGCATTCGCAGTAGCAAGGGCGCTATGGAGGTCCACCAGCGGCAAAACACAGGCGCTCGAAACATTAGTTGGGTTCCATAATTAGCAGGTAACAATAGCGACGGTACCAGCAGCAGCAGCAGCAGCAGCAGCAACTCAGTCCGAACTTGACAGCCTGATGCCACGAGAGGAGAGAAGAGAAGAGAAGAGAAGAACCCTCAACAGCATATTGCCTGCAGCAGTGATCGTCGTCCGCGTCGTTGTACAACAATGCAGTTGGGTTCAGGTTGGGGGGGAATCGGACGATACGTGCCATCGACAGCACAGTGCGAGCTCGGCCGATCTCCCCCGAGTAACATTTGGCAAGAGGATTTTGATTTTGTCAGCGACGGGCGGGCGACGGACGACGGCACCCCGGTCCTTCCCTGTCTCTGTCTGGCCGGGTGGCCACTGGGCACACAAGACCTTCTGGGAGCCCGGCGCCCGCCTTCTTTTTTTGCGCCTTCTTTTTCGCTGCTTCACAACGTCATCTCTGACGTCTTTTCCAACCTGATCCTTTCACAATCCCTCGCCTGTTCGACGCAGTCCCGCAACGCACCGCAACACCGCCCCCGTCTCTGCTGCCTTGACGCCTCGAAAGCAATCAATCATTGACTCTGACGCCGGCCGCGATCTGCTGACTCGGACGTCTTCTCTTTTTTCCTTCTTGCCCTCCCGCTTTTCCCTTTCCTCTCTCTGCTGGCCGCTCGCTGCAGCGCGCGCCGCTTCTTTTTTTCTCGCTCCTGTTTTCTGCTGCAACCTCCTGCGCGCCGCTGTGCTGTGCTGCGCTGCACCGCAATCTCCAATCGCCCGCGCCCACGCTCGCGCCCCCCCCCGTAGTAGCGGCTGTTTTCTGCCATTGTCGCCTCTGACCTCATTTGGCTTTTTTGTCTTCCTCTATCCTCGTCCTGTCACTCCCACCACCCCCCCCACACGACCAACTTCCCACAACCTTGCCCACTCAAGCTATAATACATCATCGTCATCATGGGGACTTCAACAACCGACGCCTCAGCCAGAGGTGAGTCGAAGTCCCCAAAGCAAGCAAAGAACGACCCCCCAAGACCAGGTGAGCCACTACCCAGCTACCAACCACCAGCCCCCTCCACCCAATCCTGCCGTCCTGTCTTCTCCGCCATGACGCATCATCGTCGTCGCACTCCGTCATCACCATCCACCTCCCGTTGCCGTCTCGTCCCCCGTTCCCCGTCCCCCGTTCCCGCCTCCGTCCCCCGCCTTATGCCTCCGCCCTGGCCCTGATTGCCCGTCTCCGTCAACATCGTCGTCGCCGTCCGTCCTACCTACTCACGCCTAATCTCTCACAGACGCCCCGACCGATGCAAAAGCCGATCTTCCCGTGAAACCAGAGGTCGCGTCCAATGCCGAAGCCGCCAAACCCCTCGCGCCTCCTCCTCGACCCGGTCAACAACAAGGTGCAGACACACCCGACTACTTCACGGCTACGGTCGGTGGATCTCTCAGTCTGGAGCCCAATCCCTTCGAGCAGTCCTTCGGGGGTGCCCCAGAGACTCCGGGAGGAACCAAGCTGCCCTCCGTCGCCTCCTTGACGTCCCCGTCGTCCCTCTTGCCCGGTCCTAACGCGACGCCTTTCAACTGGGGAGGAGGATCGTTGCGGACTGGCCCTCTCAGCCCAGCCATGCTTTCGGGTCCTGCGAATGATTATTTTGGTGACACTCATCATCTGCGCGGCGGCTTTCCTACACCCAACGAGTCCTCATTGAGGACGGGACTGACTCCGGGCGGTAGCGGGTCTATGTTCCCAGCGCCCAGTCCCAACTCCCAAGCTCTCTTTGCCCAGCTCGCAAGCGGCGGGGCCACCCCGAGCACCATCGATTTCCACCGCACTGCTATGAGCGCGGCTGCCAAGAGAGATCAAACCAACGGTGCCCAGCGACCACCAACACAATCCCAACCTCCCCCACCACAGCAACCGCAATCCGTTACGTCTCAACCCCAAGAGATTCCCAACGGAAACGCCATCGTTAAGCCTGAGGCGAAGCCCGCGTCCGGCCCATTTGATCCTCACGACAACGACGCCGCCAACGGCCTGTTTATGCTTGCTCAGGGCAGGAACGGAGCCCAGTCGACCAACCAGTTTGCTGTCACTTCAGGCGCAACCAGCCACGCACACCCAGCCCCCGTCGTGCCTCAGAGCATGAACACATCGCCACAAATGTCGAGCGCAAATGGTGGCTCCATCGGTTCCGCCCGGGGCGTGAGCGAAGGTAGCATGGTGTCAGACGATAGCGATCAGGCCCGACCTACTACACGCGGCAAGGGCAAGAAGAACCCTCCTGCCACAAATGGTAGAAGAAAGGCCGATGAGGCTCCCGCCAAGGCACCTCCAAGCAAGAAGTCGAAGGTGAATAACGCGCCTTCTATGCACGAGGATATGGATATGTCCGACGACGAGTCCAACATGAAGTATGACGAGAACGGAACCAAAACCAAGATGACGGACGAGGAGAAGCGCAAGAACTTCCTCGAGCGAAATCGGTATGTCTCGAATAAAACCTCAATACCCCCTGCACCATTGTACTGACTTGTCACAGTGTGGCCGCCCTCAAGTGCCGTCAGAGAAAGAAGCAGTGGCTTGCAAACCTGCAGACAAAGGTGGAGATGTTCAGCTCAGAGAACGATGCCTTGACGTCTCAAATTACTCAGTTGAGAGAGGAAGTGGTCAATCTGAAGACCCTCCTTCTCGCCCATAAAGACTGTCCGGTGACCCAACAGCAAGGTCTTCACAGTGCCTATATGTCTCAGGTTGTCGAGCCCTTCAACCCCCAGATGAACCCCTATGGTATGGCCGCACCTATGCCCAACCAAGGCGTCATGGCTGGTCAAGGTGTCCAACGGCGTTTCTCATAGAACGAGTTGCGATCCACCGATGACCAAAACGAGCTGGTTCCCGTTCCCTTGGATGGGAAAATGACTTCCACGGATGACCCTTTTTTTCCGCAATGATGGGATGACGGCGCTGTCACGGAGGCGACACCCAATGGCTCAGACCACTACATATATACAGGGGGTCACGGGGTTTCGAGTCTTGGGGAGCTTGCCCATTTTTTCCTTCTTCTTCTTCTAATTTTTGACCTCTTTTCGGCCTGTACAACAATTCACGACGAGTGGAACATCCAGGCGGGGGCCGAAGTCTGGGGTTCGTGGTTAGTCGGCAAGTTTTACGGGACTTGCCTGCTGAGTTCTTAAGGGGATGCGACTCTCGGGAAGTTCAGCTGACGAGAGAAGCGAACCCGAATTTTCACTTGTACGTAAATTTCTGACAGGGCACACGGGACGTATATCAAAAAGGTGTTCGGCCAGGCGGAATTTGCGCTGCCTGGGGGCGTTTGGGGACTCTGGACCACGGGGATGAAGCCTTTGGTGGTGTTGGGAATTGGTTTGTGCAGGTGGTAGCTATAGGTAACAAAAAGCTACATGGTCGAATGATAGTCGCGCAATTGAACATGATGAGAATATATGGATGCTCGGTTTGAATATGAGGAATGCGCGCAGCCTGTTGTGTCTGGGTGATGTGTGCGAGAGTGATGTACGTCTGATGTGGCTGAGAACGGACGAGGCAGCGAGTGAATTAAATAACTACGAGGAGCATCGAATTGAAATAGTATAGTTTCTAGAATTCTTCGGCTGCTTTTTCCCCTGAGATATTAATGCGATGACGCGGCTGACTCATGCAGGTTAACAGGTCACGTTGGATAGGTCGGTACCTAGGTAAGTAGGTAGGTAAGTAGATACCTAGATTAGTAGATTGACGAGGCGGCTGACGATGTCTAGAAGTCCTGCGGAAGTTGGCGGCAAGGCGGTAAGGCGGTAAGGTGGGCGTGGTTGCGGTGGTGGGGCGCGAGGCTGGCCCAGAAAGGGTTAGCGCCAGATGCGACTAAATCATCCCTCATGTAAACAAGGTGATGCGCCTCAACCATCACAACCTCGTCGCGACTCGCAAACCACCCACGTTACCCGGAGCACGCCCGAACCATCGCGAATTGAGCCAGGACACCGACCACGCGAATTTTACGGCATTTCTCGTCTTCCGCCGCACGCACATCACGAAGCGACGCGATCCTCCAGCCCGCGCGACCAGCGTCCAAACCTGCCACGGGCCCGACCTTCGATAGCCGGAGCCCCCCCTCCCGACCATCACCCGGAACCTCGGAGTCCATGCGGTCCCGAATGCGCCACTCATGACGACTCTGGTGACGACTCGGCGGCCGCTACAACTTATTAGCATGAGCAACCAGACGGAGCGACGGACGAGCAAGCGTCTCGCCGGTACGTGGCACCGTGAGCACGCGCTGTGGGATCGAGGAGGTGCTAACCGCCCAGCAGCTGTGGCCGACTACGAACAGGATGACGATTTTCAATTTGTGCGCAAGTCGAAGAGGGTCAAGACGGAGAAGGTGGAGGAGCCCGAGCCCGTCAAGAAGGCGGCGCGGGGGCGAGGACGACCAGCAGCAAAGGAACGCGTCACGAAAGCTTCGGCACCGGCCGTGACTGTGGTGGAAGAGGAGGCGACGGCGGCGGTGACGGAAACGGCGACTACCAAGACGACGAGGAAATCCTCGCGACGGAAACCCAGTGTGGACGCGTCAAACGAGGATCCGTCACTCAAGGTGCCCAAGCGAGCAACCAGGAAGAGCGCACGAGTGTCGGGAGAAAAGCTGGACGAGGAGCCGCCGCAGACAAATGGCGCATCATCACAGAAACGCGGCCGCAAGGCAGAGCCGCCGAAACGCGCGGTGCCAAACTGGGACGAGTCACCAGAGCAAAGGGCGCCGTTACCAGCGGCCAAGATCACGCTCCCGATGAGCGACACGCCCGTAATCAACCGGAACAAGGAGATGCGAAAGAAGAATAATGGAAACCGGCGGAGTAGCTTGGGGATGCGTGGGCGACGGGCGAGCTCCCTCATCGACAGCGGGCAAACGGCAATTCCCCACCGGGAAGTCGATCCGGCCGGCTTCTACAAGCACATCGAGGCCGATGGTCTGACGGAGCCGCGAAGAATGAAGCAGCTTTTGACGTGGTGCGGCGAACGCGCTCTGGCCGAGAAGCCTCCCCACGGAACGCCTAATTCGAGTGCCATTCTTGGTGGTGAGTAAAACCCGACAGAACACTAGATTTAACCACAATTGCGGATGAAGTTGCTGACACCCTTATTCGAACAGCTCGCGCGATCCAGGACCAATTACTAAAAGATTTTGCGGCTCGATCCGAGTTCTCGGATTGGTTCAGCAGAGACGACGATGTACCTAAGGCGCCCGTTGTCCTGCTGCCCAATCCCAGAAATCTCGAGCTTGACGAGAAGATGGCACAACTAGAGATTAATATCAAGAGGTCAGTCAATTCCTAGCGGCGAGGGGGTATTGCGGATTCTAACCTTTATGCTTAGATTACAAGACGAAAAGAAGGCTTGGCAAGCAATACGGAAACCACCTCCAGAGCTACCGCCTCTATTCGCCGAGAACGAAACTGACCCCATTATCTTGCCGGACTTTGATCTACTGGACCCCGAAGAAGGCAGGATTAGGGGCTACTTGGCCGACGAGGCGGTCTCTTTCGAGACTGTTCGATCAGAAACGGAATCGCGATTGCGTACCATCCAGTCCTCTCTCGAATTCCAAGTCGATCAGCTCGCCGATAACGTCCACAAGCTCGAGCAGCGCGTCCTTGTAGCCGGGAAAGAGGCGGAAAAGGTCCTCAGCATCAGCGCCCTTCGCCTGCGCCAGCGGGACGAGCGCGAAAAGGCGAGCGCGGGGACGATGGAGATGCCCGTGATGGAAGTACTGAGGAGTCTGGGCAATATTCTCCCGGAAGGCGGTGGATGAAGGCGAAGATCAGGACTCGACTAGAAGTTGCTCGACTACTTTACGGACCATGAAATTGACGACGAGACGAGATGCCTGTGTTTTCTACTTCCTCTTCTTTCACTCTGCCTTCTTTGATACTCTCTCCGCCCTGGCTCGGGCGCGGTGTCACGGACTCAGGACTGGTACGGCGGCCTCGTGTTTTTTTTCCTGCTGTTTACGCCTGGTTGGTTTTGCGGTTGTGGTTTTTATATCTTGGACCTTGGCTTTAAGGAGTTGGCATCCTGTGGAGTTTGGGAGGCGGCCCCCTTCCCTCTCCCGCCGCGTCGGGACAGGGGGAAACTGGACAGGAGGGATGGTTATTCTTCATGTGCGAGGAGAATGCATTGTGTGGAGCGGGCTACAGATTCCAAAGAGTTGACGTTTTTCTTTTTCTTCGATTCCATATTTGCATCTTACATGGGCCACTGCCGGCCGAGTCATCTTCGGCTTCATGTGAGGCCGTAGCCCAGAACTGAACATGGACTGTACACTTGTTCATCCTCTATTCTTTTTGCCCATTAACGGTTTGACATTACCATTTCCCGTGTATCATCCCCTTTCCAGTCTACGCTTCTACCGAGAATCCAGCTCGGGCATGAACTGCATCCCGATGCCCTCGCCATCGACGCTTCGACTCCGCACATGCGCGCGGATCATGTCGAGGATCTCGCTGTCCTTCCACCGCGCCGGCACGGGCCGGTACGCAGGGCGGAAGTTGCCGACCGTCTGCGCCCACTCGCCGGTGGGCGGGTGGCGCGTGACCTGGTCGGCCGCGGGCTTCGCGTCGTCGGCCGACGGGTTCGTCGACGACAGCTCCTCCTTCTGCGTGGCCCAGTAGTAGATGTCCCAGTCGTTCTCGTCGAGGAGGAGGTCGTACTGGTCCAGCAGCGCGGGTGACAGCGTGGGGAGGTTCTGGGAGGCGAAGGTGGAGAGGAGGAGGTCGGACTCGAGGGTGCCGCGCTTGCGGGACTGGTCTGGAAATCTGGTTAGAATCGAAAGAATTGAAAAAAAAAAGAAGATATCGGAAAGGGGCGGCGGGGGGTTATCGAAAAAAAGTCAAGACGTCATGGAAGCGGCAAAACGTACAGACGAGACGGGCTCGCTTGGTAGCGTCATCCTCGCCCACGCGACGCAGCGGCTCGATCTTGAACTTGGCGCCCTGGAGCTCGCCAACGCCCAGCTCAGTATGGGAGCCATCGTCGGCAGCGGCGCGGCGCGGAGTCGTCGTGGAGAGCGGGCGGATGGACAGGCCGAGGAAGCGGCGCGCAGCGGCTGGCCGTCGAAGGGCGCGTGAAGCGAGGGACGCCATGGTTTGTCGAGGAGGGAGGAGGAGGGAGGATATTGGAGGCGGTGTGAAAGTCGCGATGGTGTCACTCAAAACGGTGCTGTGGACTGGAGACAATGGGTTGGTGGTGGTGAAGGAGGTGGGAGGAGAGAGTGGGTGCTGGTGGCGTTGGCGTTGAGACATCCGGGGCAGTCCAGCCGAGGCCGAAGATTTGAATTGCTAAGTAATCCCGGAGATCGGGTGGGTCCGGGGTTGGCATGATGCCCCGCGCCGGAGGAACCGACGGGCAACGGAATAGAGAACAGCATGGATAGAATTTGTTCACTGGGAAGCCCAGGGACGCCGGTTTATCATCATTTGGTTTTGGATGTGGAGGGTATCACCAACGACAGGGCTACCTCGGGGATGCCATCCTGTCATGGCCTAAAGCCCTGGCAAGAGAAGTTCACTTCTCGCCGCTCCCTAGCTCGTTCGTTGTCTTTATTCGCGAATCGGTAGCTCAGTGGTCTCGCCGGCCTTGGCTGCGGGCTTCTTCTTCTCCTCCTTCTTGACCTCTTCCTTGGGCAGGGGGTTCTGGTTTCCCTTCCATTCCAGTCTCCGGGGCTTCATGAACGACTCTAGAACCTCGTCCGTGACCAGCTTCCGCTGCTCCTGGAAGTCCTGGACGAACGGCTGCAGCGACTCAATCGCCATCTTCTTCAGCTCTCCCGTCAGCAGCTCACCACTCTTGTAGTCCTTGTAGATCTTTTCCAGCTTCTCATCGTCATCCTCAAAGTACGTTAGGTAGATGTAAGACACATCGACGTCCGGGTTTCCTCCGAGTTTTCGGTGCTCCTCGATGTTGACTTGGCCACCACTGAAGGCGAAGCGGTTGATCTTGGTCTGTAATGTCCCGAATAATTAGAAATAGTCCCTTAGATTGTTTCACATGCGTTGGTCGCAACGACCCTTCATGCACTCTCGTGGGATACGTACCTTGATCTGCTTAGGCGTATCAGTCATGAAAATGGCCGAGTTGGGGTTCGACGACGACATCTTGCCGCCAGCACCCTGCAGGGCAGTGAGGAACTTGGAGTGGATCAAAGAAGGCTTGGGCGAAGGGTAGCGCATGCGGTGGGCATTGTCTCGCACGAGACGGAAGTACGGGTCCTGGTCAATTCCCATGGGGATGAGGCAGGGAATCTTGGCAATAGCCTTTGTTCGCACAGCGGCCGGCTCATCCGACCAGATCTCGGGGTACGACGTGGCGAAAGCAGCAACGCACTGCACCGACGGGAAGAATATCTTGCCGACGTTGGAGCTATAGTTGGGTCAGTGAAATTGGGACAAAGGGAGAGACGCGGCGGGCATGCGAACCTTCCGTCGAAACCAAAGGCGCCGCGGACCTGGTTGAAGGTGACGAGCTTGGAGAATTCCCAGGCGTTCATGAGGAAGTGGTTGCTCAGGTACTTCAGATCGCTGTACAGGAACGTCTTCTTGACGTCGAATCCCAGAGCAATGATATCCCGCGCATTCTCCATTGCGTACGACAGAGTGTCCTCGAACGTCAGGGTGTCCTTGAACAGGGCCTTTTCGTCATCCGTCAACATGAAGACCAGCGGCACGTCGAACACATCCTGCAGCCACTTGGTGAACTTGAGAGGGATCGTGTGGCCCAGGTGCAGGCTGCCGGTGCTGGGTCCGCGGCCGGTGTATAGGAAGAAGGGCTCGCCGCGCTCGTGTCGGGTCAGGATCTTGTCGAAGTCGCGGTGGCTGAAGAAGAGACCTCGTCGGAGCCAGCGGTGCGGCTTGTGGCCCGTCACCTTCTCGAAGCGCTCGAGAAGCGCGGTATCGATCTTAGACGTCTTCCATTTGCTGGGAGAGAGCCATTAGCATTTCAGAGTCACATCTACCACATCTGGTACGATTTCGGATTCTGGGCACTGCCTACTCGCAAATGGCGTCGTAGTCAATCGCAGCGACCTCGCCGTCCTCGGTCTGGGCGCCCCCCACAGACCAAGGGTTGATGTCCTGTTCCAGGGCAGCTGCGGTAGGGTTCTCCGCCATGATTTTTGTAATTTTCTGGTTGCGCTTGTAAGCCGACAAGTTTGTTGTTGGCGAAGAGTCTAGGGCGATCGCGGGGTTGTTCTGTGGAGGGGCAACTACCTAAAGGACTCCCGTCCGACGAGTCACTAATATGCCCCTACTGAGAATCGAGTCAGAGGTGTTGGGGTCAATTCCGCCAATCAGACTTGATAACTCCATTAGGTAATCCATTCACTAGCCACGTTCTCATTCTTGTTCCCGCCACAACCCATTTCAAGTAGTAAAGTGTCACCAAAGTGCCACAGCAAGGAGAGCTATGCTCCGTTCCATGAATGGATAATGGCATTTTGGATGCTCGTTCGCGTGATTGCTTCAGTAGATGCTTCGTCAAAAAGACCAGCCATGGTCATATTATATTGCATTTTCATGACTTTTGTTACACTCTAGCTCGTCGGTGCATCTCGGCGACGACAGGCTCTGCCTTGTTCTTTTCCCATCCCGATCATGTACATGCAACGATTTCCAACGCCAGCATGCCCGGAAAGCACTTCCACGATTAGACCCGGCAGCACCACAGGCTTGCAATGCCGCCCGGTCCTCCCAAAACAATTGCATCTTCCATTCAAACAGACACTCATAACGTGACGCAGCGCTGTCTAGAATGGACACGGAGACACACGCTTCATAAAACAATCCCCCTTAGATCAGGTGCTTTGATCGGAAGTAGGCGCGGAGGTACATGATCTGCCAGGCCCAGAGGCCGACCAGCAGCCAGGTCGTGGCGATGCCGAACCACTTGACGCGGTTGTTGGTGCTCTCGTTGGTGTCTCGCAGCTTCTGCTCTCGGGAGCGCAGGTACTCCATCTCGCCGACGATCTCGCCGGTGATCTCCTCGATGCGGCGGAGCTCAGCCTCGAGGGGCTTGAGCTTCTCCGTGGCCTGGATGGCCGACCAGTCCTTGGCGTCGGCACCAATGTCAATGTCGAGCTCGACGTGGCGAGTGGGGTTGTTGATTCGCTTGGCTGCAAGGTGTTAGTTGATTCATATCCAAGAAGCAATCGCATGCGATGCAAGTAGCCTGGGGGGGGATTGGTGCCCTGGCGGAGCATCTAGGGCGGAGCCACATACAACCAGTGAAGATGTTCTCGAAGCAAACGTCAAAAGCGGCGTCGGCGTGCGAAGTGAAGACGGTCCTCGACTCTCCCACGACATCCCTGGGACGGCCGTACTCGTTGCCAACGGCATCTCGAATCTGTAAGAACCCTGTTAGAGCTTGCGCGCTTCCCAATCTGTCCCGTCGCAACTCACGTAGACGTTCACCAGCATGCCATCGCCCTTGTATCCATCAATGGTGGCCGTAACCACGACGAGCGTGTCCTTGCCGACGAAGTTGCGGACGCAGCGCTCCCGCTTGGCAGACTCGGCCTGCGCGATCAGGTCGAACTTGAGGGCGTGTGCGATGCCGACGAAGAGCAGCACGCTGCAGAGGCACTGCAGCAGCGAGCGTTGGGGCGCCATGGTGTGCGTGCGGGAGTTCGGCTGGAGGAGGGTGTTGGAATGTGTTGCTGCTTCTCGATCGTCGTGAAGGGGGAGAAGGGAGTTGTACAAGCTGTCCAGCGACAGGGGCCCGGTTCTAAACTGAAAGGTGTCCCGGCCGCCCTGCGGACCCACCCGGCGCGAGGCATTAGATAGGCCATGCACCAATCAGACGGCGTCTTGGCGCTAGCCTTGTCAGGGCCATCACGTGTGGGTGGTCAGCCTCGTCGACTTTTGGGCCTTTGCCAGCCTGCCTAAGCACCGTGGAGACAAACAACACCACCACCCTGAGCGACCATTCTCGAGATTCGCCATCGCGCAACAGCTTCCAAGATGCCCAAGTGTAAGTCCCGCAAGCCCTCACCCCAGCTACTACTCTGAACTCGTTGCTAACCCGTCTCAGTCTTCTGTAGGTCCCAAACCATAGTCCCCCGCGCGTCGCGACGCATCTCCAGCTAACCTCCGCCCACCTAGGCGACTACTGCGATGTCTACCTCACGCACGACTCCATGAGCGTGCGCAAGGCCCACAACAGCGGCCGAAACCATCTGCGCAATGTGGTAGACTACTACCAGCGTCCGTATCCACGCCATTCCCCATGCGCAACCCCAGAACTGACAGCGTCGACAGAAATCGGTCACGAGAAGGCCCAGTCCGTCATCGACTCCATCACGTCCTCCTACGCCGCCGAGGGCCAGGCCCACGCGAATCCCATGCTTCCTCACAATCAGCCGGGCCAGGGCTTCCACCCGCCCCCATTCCCGTTTCCCGGAGGCGTTCCTCCTCCCTTCGGAATGCCTGGCGCTCCTCCTGGCCAGTTCCCTCGTACGTCCAGCTCCCTCATTTCCTGCAACTTCAAAATGTCTAACATATCTCAGCTCCCCCGGGCGGTGGTCGCGGCATGCCCATGCCTCCTTTCCCTCCCGGTCCTGGAGGAATGCCGATCCCTCCTAACGGCCTACCCTTCCCGCCGCCGGGCGGCCTCCCTTTCCCACCTCCCGGCGTTGCTGGACCTCCGGGTGCTCCTGGCCAGCTCCCGGTCTTCCCCGGGTTGCCTGGCATGCCGCCGCCAGGCCAGTTTCCTCCCGGCGCTGGTCCTCCTCCTGGATTCGGTGCGCCGGGAGCGCCGGGAGCACCGGGAGCCCCTGGCCAACACCAGCGGTAAGCGTTTGAAAATGGCGGAGGGTAACAGGTTTCAGATGGTTGTATCAGTAGCATCACGGGCGTACTCGGCGTTCTTAAGGTGGAATATGGCTAAATTATCGTCGAATTATCATATCGGCAATAGTCAATCATTTAGATATGAGCATGGAACAGGCACCAGCACTCCGCCTGGAAGGCTAGGACTGAATCGTTGCTCGGCTCAAAAACATAACCATGGATAATCGTTTCATTTTTCAGGCCTGTTAGCAATACTTGTAGTATTTCCAGGTAGATCAACTCAGCAGCCTATGTTTTACATGTTGCACGAAACCTCCACCTACACGAAGACTTGACATTTAAGGAAAACCAGCATCCTAGCACATGTCATCCCAGCCCCTCTCCCAGTCAAAATCAAATTCCAGATGCCATTTCATCCCGCAAAAGTCACGGGAATTCCCGTGACCTATAAACTTCAGTCGTTAAGCGTAAATCGTATCGATCGTGAATCTCCATCTCATCTAGGTCTCGTAACATTTGCAAGGGCCGGTTGCTCAAGGTCGGTGTCGTGTTCGTGCCTGTTCGTTCCATCTGCAACTGCAATCTGCAGACCCCGATGGCTCGGGCTATCTAAAAACCATTGGAGTGGTGTTGGTCTCGGAATGTGCTCGACCTGATGACCTCGCCGACTCCATCGCGCACTTCCCGTGGTCCGCTGATCTTCTGGCGAAGCTCCCGCGATCGCTTTTCACGTCTCTTCTCACTTATTTTTCGAGGGATGTTTTGAATCTCCTCCAGCCTGCTCCCAAGGGAAAGTCGATGACTCTCCTTGCTAGCCCGTCTGTGCATGCTGTTTCGGCGCCAGAATGGTCTCCTATCTTCGTCGTCTGACACGGGATGCATCTCCTCATCGTGTTTGTAGTTCCATCTCAAAGAGTCAAGGCTTGCTCGATGTCGCATAACACGAAGGTTCCCACTAGGAGTCCTTCGAATTGTGCGCCGTTCGGGACCTTGCGAATCACTGGCATAGTAGTACTCTTCATCGCGAGGAGGTAATATAGCAAATGTGCGCTTCATCCTGGAGCTGAGCTTTCTCTGAGGCTGAGGCCGATTGTTGATGGCAGGGTACCTGTATACTACCTCGTCATCGGGCTCATCCATTTCACGACGACAATGCTCGCAGTTGCCATCGCACCCGTCAGTGTCCTCGCTGGAATATTGGGGACGCCAGAAAGGATGCAGTTTGCCCTCTTCCGCTGGGCTATCTTCAGGACTCGGGTACGCTGGCTCACGCTCCATGTCTGCGTATCCTTTGTCTCGAGATCCTCCGCGACTAGTTCGGATGCGGTGAGATAGAGAAAACGTCCGCGTCAAAAGTCCCGGCGCCCGAGGTGTAGTCGGCGGATAGTCAATGGAATGACGGCGCCGACGACCGAGGGCTCGGCGGACAATGGAAGGGCGTCGCAGAGGTTTCTCTTCCGTAGTTTCGAAGTAGTTGCCCATTTGGATCATCTTCTCGTTGGCTGGTGTCATACCCGAGGGAGTTGCGGGGATGAGCTTGATGGCCGGTGGGTGAATTGGTATTTCTGGAGGTGGTCGTGGGTTTCGCAGCGGAGAGTCGACATCATCAAGCGAGAACTGTGGCTGTGGAGGAGTGACAGGGACTCCGCCCGCCGAACCTGTCAGCGTGAGCCTGGGTTTCGCTTGAATCTCTCGAGTTTCCGGTTCGTTGTGTGTTTCGATGGAGGTCTCAGACGGTTTGGCCGAATGGTCGACCATCAACACGGAAGAGTTCTGGTGAGGGTACATTTGGATTGCGAATGCCTCTGAAACTACTGGAGCAGTCCCGTTTGTCTCCACTGACGCCAAGGAGAACGGGGTTTTCAGCGACGTGTAGCTCTTCACCTGAAGAAATTCGGAAGGAGGACCACTGCTTAATTGACGCTGGGTCGCGTCCTTGTCAGACTCAGTCGAGGTGATTGGACGAGCATTTGAATCTCCCGGGAGACGAACGACTGGTACCAGAGACTTTTCTTCCGGTTTCTTCAGAAGGGATTCTTGAAGGGCGTTGTGTATTTTCATGCTTTCCGAAGTCAACGAACCAGCGCGTGAACCAACTCGCGAGCCGGCCCGCGAGGTGTTGCGGCTGGTTGGAGCCGACAATGAGGATGAGCGCGTCGGCACCGTTGGAGGGAAGTCCATAGTCCGTTGATCGGAGCCATCAGAGTCGGAAAACGCCCGGCTTCGTCGAGATTGTCGTGGGAAGGTTGGTCCTGCCTCCTTAACCTCCTTTACCTCCTTGGGGGTTGACCCATCCAGAGGCATAGAAATGGAACTGACGCTGCGTGTCTGGTTCGAACGCCTGCTGGAGTGGGACCGTAGAGAAGGCTCCCGTGATCTGGACTTGTTGGACGATCGTCGATCAGGTACCACAATTACGGGAATGCCTCCGCTTTTCCAAACCTCGCGTCTGGCTTTGCCGCTCGAGATAGAGCGGACAGTCGAGTTTGAAGCATAGCTCTCGTGTTTTCCATCCTGAGGCCTTGTCCTCGCACGTGGTTCTCTGGCGAACTTTTCAAGTTGCAGGGAGTTCGCGGTAGAGCTCGGGGAGCTATCATCAGGGCCTCTCAGAGCGACTTGCTTTCGTACATGTCGTAGGGTTCTCTGTCTTTGCGGAGGTCCATCCACAAGCACGGCTTCCACCACGGTGGATATCGTCGACTTGGTGGAAATTGCAGAAGCTCGGCGGGCGTCGGAGCTGATAGAGGTACCCGTGCTTGAGGTTGCGGTTGACGTCGCCCCGCGATCTGAGGCACCTTTAGTAGAGGAGACAGTGTCTGGTCTTCTATGCAGAGGCATTTGCCGAACAGCTTTGGTCGCTTGTGTCGGCATTATCGTGTCGGGCTCCGCAACAATAACGGCCGCTTGAGAGATTGGTCGCGCAGCGTCCTGTATCTCGGGTCTCTTCTTAATTGTTACCATCCGCAGCAAGTTGCCATCCCATTCCTGCTCGACTTCGCTTACAGAGCTCCAATCGCCGTCGAAAGTGCTAAAATCTCCGCCTGACCGGGAAGCGTTGCTGTCTTCGGGAGGATCGAGGCCAGCGAGGGCAAGACCCAAACCATTCACCTTGGGAGCTCGGGTGCTCTTGTTGTCAGATATTTGGCGAACGGTTGACAACGAGGTTTTGGTGGCCCCAGACTTCTCCTCGTCTTCAGAGGAGAACGGTTCTTCTCGAGCAGTCTTGAATGAACCAGACTGGGAGCCTGCCGTCGTGGCCTTTGATCCGGTACGGTCGGTCAAGGTTGGGCGCAAAAGGGCTGGGCGGCTGATGGGTTGGGGAGGAGTCACATCCGGCGTGGGCGGGCTCCTTTGGTTGGGAGGTGTCGCCGGTGGTTGTGGAGGCGCATTCCGTGGTGTTTGGAAAACAGGGTCGGCGATGGTAGGGCTGGAGGGTAGGCCAGCTGAGTTGCCCGAGGACTTGCGCGATTGCCTTGGGGGTGTAGGTGGCAGGTCAGGTCCACTCCCTATCCTCCGGGGCTGATGCTTGAGGGTTCGAGGGCTGGATGGCTGGGGGGCGCGGCGCCTGCTCGATTCTTCCCTTGCGATCGGACGGGAAGTATCGATCCTCAAATCATAGGTTTTCGGTCCGGCCCGCGGGACGTGCATAGATTCGTGGCCCCTATCGTTCTGGGGACGAGGTAAAACTTTGTGCTTCTTGAACTGCCGCTGGCCTGCGAGACTGGGGTTGAGCGGCAGGTCGCGATAGTCGGGAGCGGAGGCCGTCATGATAGGCGACAAAGTGGCGTTTTCAACTGCCGGCATTTTCAAAGGATGATTGAGACCGTGATCCCTTCAGTGGGCAGGTTTGCGACAGTGTCGTAGTTGCCGCGGGTGGCCGTGGGCATGCTGGGGGCCTGGAGGTTGGTTCGAGAAGCAAGGCTAGTTGGTGGGTTTGGCGCAGAGCAATGAGCAAATGGATGAAGCGAACAATGGACGCAAGGGGGCTAGATGGCGCTATGAGACATTCGAGAAAAGCAAGCGATGTGGTTTGGCGGTGGCGGGAAAGTCTCGGGCAACTGGCGACAGGACGATACGGATGCGAGGGTGTCCTCAAAGGCTGGGCTGGGGCAGGATTTCGCCGAGATCACGACGTTGGCGAGCGCAGGGATCGGCAAGACATAGCTGAGGGTCGACGCGGTCGCGAGACAGATTGCCAATTCCGCGAGTCGCGGCGAGGTTGTAGAATAAAAATGCAGGGCGAGGCGACGATAGTTCTTGGAGTCGAGCAAGCGGAGAGGACAGTTGTTGAAGCCGGTGGTGGATGTGCGAGGTTGAGTGAGGTGAGATGATGGCGAGAGCAGAATCCCGTCACGAATGAATGGATGACGGGGGGCGATGGAGGAGGGATAATTAGAGGATGAAGTGGAGGTGGCACACTATTCGTACTACGGAGGCACGGAGCAGATGGGGGGGATGGGGCCTTGGGGGCGCTAGAAGCCAGTGGCCTCAGTGGCCTCAGCGGTCCGGTCTCAGTGGTCGGAGGTCCCAGCGAGGTGCATTTCGCATTAGATGGATGCCATGGATCCAATCCCACCGCAGTGCAGTGCAGTGCGCAGCGGGCAGTGCGCAGTGGCCACCGACCGTGGGCCCGCCTGTATGTATGTACTTCGTATACTATGTATGAAGTGCTTCATACGTCGTCGCAGCGGACGCCTGACGAAGGAGTCGCCGTGGGTGGTCCCAGAGGCTGGCCCAGTGGGTGGTGAGGTGATCCAGTGGTGACGGGAACCAGCCATAGTGCAGTGGAGTTTCACAGCACTGACGCAACCTCAGCAGGGGGACGGAGGGCCCACTCCACTCGAACCAGGGCGGCATCTGGGTCTTGCTTGCATCCAGCATACTGCGCTGCGCTGCGCTGCGCATTGCGCATGCAGTCCTCTATGGATAGAAGCGTAGGTATTCAACTGGGATGGGACAGAGGGGTCTGTCGCGGTCCCCGTTTTGGAAACGTCCTCGGGCCACCTGCAATAGGCTGCGCTGCGCCGGGTCAAACAAGCGAGGAATCTTGGTCTTCAAACCCAAGCAGGGAAAGATACTTTTTCGAGGTATGGACGCAGCAGCTAGCCTGGTGGGGGGCACGCAGGGAGCGGAGCGGGAACAAAGAACAATTGGGAGGGCCTGGGATTGGATTGGATTGGGCTGGGCGGATGTTTCCTTGTTTTTTTTCTCGTCTCAAAGCCAACCTGAATGATGGGAACACGGATTGGCACCTCGGCCACTCTGGACCGCGCCCATATTGGCTGCCGGACCTGATGCTAGGCGCGCGCTGCCCCTAACTCCTACCTCTAACTCATGCAAGCTTCATTCCAGACACTTTCGAGGCTTGGAATAGGTGCGTGTCTAGTCAGGCAACCTGTGAGATGGCACTGGAACATGTGTCCATACCCGTCGACGGGAGGTTGCTTTGTGTTGCGCTTCGCCGTTGAGCGGCTTGCGACCGTGGCCGCGAACGACCCCGCTCCGTCTCTGACGTTGGTGATGCAATATGCGGTTGGACAGATGGAGGGGTGAGTGGACGGACGGCTGTGCGGTCCCCTCAATACGCAAGCCCTTCCCCTCCCTCCCGATCCCATCACATCAAATCTACCGATCTGGGTGAGAGAGGGACACAAAGGAAAAAAAGAGGGAAAAAACCCATCCCACCTCGTGCTGCTTAGAGCGGCGCTACATGAAGCATCCTGGACCGCACAACCGACGAATAGGTCGTGTGGGAGACTGCATTCTGCACCTCGCTCGCTGCAGAGTGCAGCCTTTAGACGTCACGATAGACCACTCACAAGGCGCCTCTCTCCCTCTCCCTCCCTCACGACCCTCTTTCTCTTGCAGGGCCTGCAGGGCCATGAACCGAATCAGAACGGACTGCTGCAGGTCTGCAAGCCATCCAAGGCGGCGCGGGCTAGAATTTTGGCATTTTGGCATTTTGGCATGAGATAGGCAGGTCGGGTCGTTTCTTTTCTTTTCCCGGGTGCGCTCTGGCTCGTCATCCCCTCCACTCGGTGGCTGGTGGTGTCTCTCATCCATTCATCAAGGTTTGCCGGCCCGCGCCTGGAGCCGTCTTTCCGTCCTGTCCCGTCCCGTCACGGCCCTTCGATTTGTATGGGGGATCACTGCGATACACAAAAAGGTGAGACATAGAATCGCTTCAGGTGTCCCGGATCCCGCATTGCAGCCGCCCCCTCGAGCCGCTGATTTGTTCATCCCGACGTTTGTCTCTCCGTCTTTACCACTAGCTAGTCGAGTCCCTGCGTCTTGCATCTAATGTTTGGCATCTTGGGGCTTTGCTCTTTGGTGTTTGATGTTTAACTTTGTCATTTTCTCAGTTTCATGCACAAGTACGGGGGCAATTCTCAATCGACTGGTCGCATATGAGCAGGCAAACAATGCCGAAGGACCGCCTGCTTGCCTATGGCAATGCCTAACACTTGTGCGTAAAATCTGCATGACAGAAATGACAATCTAATGTGACAAATTTTCTCGTCCGCCGATGCAATTCCCTCGCGCTCGCAGGTGAACAACACTACATACATGCATCTTACTACCGCATATTCTGCTTGGGTAGTTGGTGGTTATGATGACGGATAGTAGCAGTAGGTGGGCAGTATTCAATTTGCACCGCGTGCGTCATGGTGATTTCGGTCAACCCAAAAGATTTCTCATGCAAATTCAAGTCAGCGACGTTAATCGCGCTGACAATGACATTTTCTTAGGACCTATCACGTCGTAGAATCTCACCGATTGAAAGTACCTTAGGGTAGGTGGCTTGAGTTGAGCGGATGAATGAATGCTATGTGTGCAAATACAGTGCCGAAGGTCCCGTAGCTAGAAGGACACCCTCCGCTTAATCTTTCCAAGCCGGAGCCCCATTATCTTACATTCATTCACTCCGTCATTGACATCAAGGAACTTCCCTCTTTCCGCCATCGGGTACTTCCCGACCGCGCATCTATCCATCTGCCGTATCAGGCAGGAGTCGAGGATCGCTCGTTGTGTAGCGCACTCACGCATGCTGATGCCCCACCACCCACACGAACTGTTATCAACTCGCTATCGCAGTACCACATCGCACGACGTTGCACAGGATTGCAAATCTTTCATTCGACCTTCACCTTTGATAGATACTCGGAAAATGGAGCCCACGCTTAAACCGGCTGCAGCTGAATACCCGATAGCTTCTTGAAGTCCGAGCGCTCGAGTTAGTTCCGCCAGCCAGTAAAGAAGCACGCGTTGAAGTGCATATGGGGATTATCTACGAAATATTGGTTCCCAGGTCGATTGGCGGGTTCCAGCCCGATTGCGAATGGCACCCCAGCATCCCGTCATGATCCATGTCGATGCTCAGTCGGATCCGCCATGGACCACGGTGAAGACAATGGAACTATCGAACTGGAATGGGTCTCTCGGTCCAATGTTACTACGAGGACAATTGGCGGTGCGGGGAACCAGTTCGCTTGGGTACCGATATACGAAGCTGCCGTCCTCTTATGTTGGCCCAAATGGCTTTTTCAAAAGCACCACACATTTCCATGCCTTTGTCATGCTTATACTGCCCACTGCTCGTATCGCTTGCTGCGTGTGTTCTCGTGAGGAATCATCACGTTTGCTCACATCCTCGGGACACGCGGCGGGCTGAGTGAGAGTGCATACTTCCGAACGGAGCTTCCCTCGAGACACGGGCTCCGTGTGCAAAAGCGAGAGCTGACGAGTCAAGCTTAGGTGGAGGCCTGCCTGCTATTTAACATTGGCAAGTATCGAAGCCGACTTCCCGACTGCAAGGCAGTGCTCGTTTTGGTGGGATGGATGCGAGTACGCTCGTTGGTGGGCTGAGTAATAAGACAGTGGAGTGGCTGGGGGCTGGCTGGGAACAAACAAAGAAACACGAACCGTCGCTGAGGCTGAATTCAAGCCACCGCGGCCTCGGTACCCGGAGACTCCCAGAGGCTTTCGAGGCTTCCGGAGGCACCCAAGCACCACCTGAGCTAAGGTTCTCACTTCTCACGCAACGTTGCGCGGGGTGGCCACCTCGATCGCAAAATGGTCGCCCACCACTGTCACTGGTTCTCCGGGACTGGTGGGTTTCCTATTTTGGGGCGGAGGGCACTTCCCGATCACTGGCCGTTTACGAATCCGAGTCAAATGCTGATGCGCCGTGACGAGCCAGCACACAACAAAGGAGCAAGCTTCTGGAAGAGGGCCGAATATTCCCGTCACTCACTTTGGCAGACTTGAGTCACCTGCCGAGGCTGTACGCGGCGACATGGACTTGGATTGTAACGCCATGGACCCAGTCGACGATCTCTCTATTCATACCTTAATTTTGGGGATCCAGACATGCCCCAGGGCCCTGACCTCCCAAGAACCAGGGTAAAGATGCAAAATCCGGTCCCGATGAGGTCATCCCGAGCTCCGCCTCTGTCGCCGTTGGGCATCCCGATGATTCCAGGGCGAATCTGGAGTCTTCGTAGGGCTTGGCACCAGTTTTGCAGTGGCGGCACTGACCGAATCGGCCCCCGGTAACGCCGGCACATGGCACCTGGGCTAACCAAAAGTGACAAAGCGATGCACCAAGAATAGCCCTGTCAACACCGACATCGCCTCCGCCATCAGTGAACGGGAGACGCCGTGGTTTTCTAGTTCCTGGCAGTGCCTCCTCGTCCCGCCAACCGGCCGCCGGCACTGGCAAATCCCGCGGTAATTCAGCATGCAGCATACGTGCCCTCGCTGTGGCTCAACGCCGCCACGCCCAGGGGACCGACCAAGACTGCTCCGTGGATGACATACGCGGGGACCAGAGGCTGCATATGGCGCGGGTCCAAGCTTTGCGGTGGATCGCCAGCATGGGAAAGGCGGCCGTGTCGTCAAAGATAGAGAGGTCCACTATACGATGTCTACTTTGGTCCGATTCCGTTTTAGGAACTGAGTGGGAGGGTAGGCAGTGGCTGTAAGCACTACGCCGGCCCACGTTCGCCCACCTGGTATCCCGCACCTCGTATCGGTTTCGCCATTTTCTCCAGCCACCAGGCCATAGGCTTATCAGCCCAGCAACTCGGGCGGCCGCCATTGGTTCCGACGGCCTTCGACATGACAGTTTGGCCGGGCGAGGACAACTTGCTTACCGAACTACTAGTAACGTACCGGGGGTGGTGACTCTCCGGAGTTGAGGGACTAGAATATAAGGACCGGCCTGCCTGATCTTCATCTGGCTCCCATCATCTCAACACACCACCGTCTCTCGCTTATTAGTATTGACTTGTTCGATCTATACCCTCGTTTGATACACTCAACTACACAACACAAACACTCACAATGAGAACCACCACTCTGATGCTTGTCGCTGCGGCGGCCGTTGCCAACGCCGGGTACATCCACACTCCCCCCGGCTACAACACCCCCACCGCCGGACACCATACCCCCACGGCCATCGAGACTCTTTCGACCGTCTACACCCATCCCCCAGAGAGCACCAACACAGTCTTCAGTAACACCACCGTGCCCGGCAAGCCTGGAAAGCCTGGGAAGCATACATATACCGATGTCACATACACTGAGGTCGTCACGCGTCTCACGACCAAGTGCGCTACCATCACCTATCCCAACCCCACAAAGCCCGGCGAGTCGGTGACGCGGACCATCACCTATACTGTGCCCGTCTACTCCAACAACGCTACTGCCTACCATAACCCTACCGAGACATACCACAACCCTACTGAGACTGAGAACCCTGAGAAGCCGCCTCACAGCGTGCCTCAGTACCCGGATGACACTACTATCTATCCCCTTCCCACTACCACCCTATCACCTCCTCCTCCTCCTCACGGAAACGGCACTTGTGCTACATGCACCGGCGGATCTGGTGGAAATGGAGGTTCTGGTGGTAACGGAAACGGTGGTGGTAACGGAAACGGTGGTGGTAACGGAAATGGTGGTGATGACGGCAGCAGCAACGGAGGTGCCTCCGGATCCGCCACCGCCGTTCCGACCGGCCCCACTTCCAGCTCCGTCCCCGAGACCGTCCCCACCGGCGGTGCTACCGCCAACGCCGTCAGCGGCCTCCTCGCCATCGTCGGCATTGCGGTGGCCTACCTCGTCTAAAGCACGACGAGCAACACTCTACGAAAAGCTCACACACTCCTTGAACGCGATATGATAGCGAAGCATTTTGCATTTTATATTTGGCATTGATCTTTTATCTTTGAGCTTTTTTTCGGGTCGCACAAGCGACTGGCGTTGGGACATTATTGGCTACGGGTAAATGGTTCGGGCTCAATGGATGAGGAACGTCCATGCTTATGCGGAATCAAGCGTCTATCTATCTATACATGCCTATACGCATTATCTATTTATATTAATACTAGTACAACAAGTCACTCCTTTACTTTTATTATATCCCCTGTTGATGACACTTCCTGATGTGAAGGCACCTGTGCTTGCCCGGATGGGCTGGCGACTTTGGAACCCTTTTGTTGGTGTTGTCGAAAGTCGAACACCCACGAATGCGGTGTGACGGTGTCATCCCGAGACAAGTAGCTCAAATACAGCGCATATCGGAACAACGCCTCCCGCAACACTTCCTCGGTCGCATCATCCCTGCCAACGCCCTTCTGCAGCGCCACGACGGTGAGTGTCGTGTCCGCACCCGCCGGAACCCACGACTCGCCGCGCAGACCAGCCCATACGGCGAGAAGAAAGGACTCGGGGATCCGCAAGCCCTTGGGCACGGCGCATTCCGGGGACCAGATGGAGCGGCGGCGACGGCGCCGGAGGTCCTTGGCGAGAGCTGTGACGGTGGCCTGGGCGGTCTGTGGGTCGACGAAGGAGACGAGCAGGCCGAAGGCGCGCTTGGAGAGGACGGCGTTGATGGTGCGGGATGTGAGGCGGACGGTTTGGCAGGTTCGGAGAGGGAGGTGGTGGAGGATTTCCACGAGGACTTCGAAGGGGAGCCTGTCCATGATCTTGGGCCGGATGATTGGCAATGTCGCGATGATGATTGACAATGCTAAAGAACTGAACGAATCCAATTCCAAGGCGGATATTTAGAGAGAAGATGAAGTATGGAAAAGTTTGTAAGGCTGAGGAGCCACGACAGATCAGTTGTTGAGTCCCGGTGGTTTGGTATGATTCCGATACTGGCGAGCATAGATTGGTTTCGGAAACGCATCAATCAAACACCACAACGTAGACTAGGATTCGACGAAACCCGGCAACAAAGATGCAAGCTGATCCATCAGCGGGGCCCCATGATTTATACGTGACTCATTTCTTCTCCCCGGGAGCCGTGAGACAGCTGGGATGACACACGCCGTTGGTGATCTGTCTGACGTGGGTGGCCCAGTGGTGTGTATCCGCCCACCTCAGACCCGAACTTCTAGGTCTCACTCGACGCGTCGCGCTGACTGTGTGCTCCGCTCACTTAGACTGTCGTCGACCTTGATGGGCTGCTCAGATGTATCTTTGTGGAATCATGTCCCCTGCTTTTGTTCTAGGCTATCGCTCTTTTGGTTGTAGATGATTGCTCCATGTACCGCTGTGAGCCCGTCTTTTGCCCCAACTTTAACGGACAATGTCTCAAGTGGAGGATGCCTCCTTACACCACGTCCTCTCCCGTCTCGGCCTGCCACCACCGCTGCATCAGCCGCAGCCGCTCCGTCCGCTCCGTAGCCAACCGCCGCCCCTCATCCGTCTTCATCATGCCCTCCAGCAGCAGCAGCTTCTCGTCAAAGTGCTCCATGGTGTTCTCGAGCGTGCGGCCCCTGGCACCGCCGAACGCAAACGTCCGCGCAATGCCGACGGCCCCGATGGCGTCCAGGCGGTCGGCGTCCTGCACGACCGCTAGCTCCGGATGCTCGGCCACGAGCGCGCGCACCCGCGCCGGGTCCTTGGTCTCGGACGAGTAGCTGACGCCCAGGCAGATGGTCTGCACCGTCGCGGCCAGCGCCTCCGGCACGCCCAGCGAGCGCAGGTACGCGGAGACCATGCTCGACGGGTCCTCGCCCGGCTGGAGGTACTTGCGGTCGCCGACGTCGTGGAGCAGCGCCGCGAGCGTGACGAGGGGCCGACTGGTATTGGGCGTGTGGGATTGGATGTGGTGCGAGAGGCGCAGGACGCGCTGGATGTGGTTGAAGTCGTGCGAGGCGTCGTAGTTGGCCATGTAGCCCTCGACGTAGGCGGTTACTTGGGCGACGAGGGCGTCATCCACGATGAAGTCTTGGGGCGCCATGATGTCAATTGCTTGGGACTTTGTCTCTGACGAAAGCTTGCTTTCAGGAGAAGAGAGAGATAGAGCTTTCTTAAGCTTCTTGCTGACAAGCTAATAACGCCAATAGTTTGTGATTTTGCCCGAGTTTGTCAACACAACCCGATGCCTAAGTTACACGAGAAGGTAGGAAGGGAACAGCCAGAGCCTCACAAACCAACCCCACTGTAAGACACTAAGGCAGGCACACCGACATGCCCCAGTCGACAGCTCTGCATTCCTAATCAACTCACATCTTCGACTGATACATCATCGTCGGCATTTAGAGTCATCTCAGTAAACATGCTGGCACAGCGTCTCGAAAAGGCAAGTCGAATGGGACAAGCGCCGTTTCTGCCTATTCACGATGTCCTACTGTAAACTCGGTGTTGGACCGTTCAGAGCTGATAGTCTAGATAACAAGCCCAGTGTGAGATACCAAGCGTAAAATGCAAAGGGCAAAAAGTTCAAAAAATAATTCAATGGCCTGTGTTTAACAGGTGGCCGGATCTCTCCCGCCGGGAATTGAACCCGGGTCTCAAGCGTGACAAGCTTGCATACTGACCACTATACTACGGAAGATGTCAGGCGTTTGACGCCTGAGTAGGTGGCTTGTGTGGCTGTCTAATTCAATATTGTTTACTATATAGGCTCAAGATTCACCACTTGGTTGACTTAATTCGGCATGCTCTAACCACGACCATCAATGCATCTCTCGCCTCTATTATTTGCTCGATTGTTTGTCTTAAGATCAAATTTCTAGCGCTTCGAAAGCCCCTCCTCTTGCATGAATAATTGCAAATTCCAAGATGATATTGCTTAGTTTCTCATTGATTTCGTATAGATACTGGTCTTGGTATGGTCGTTGCCTACCTAGCTAACGTCACATCCGTTATGTATACCTTACGCGGTAGACAACTATCTCGATGCCCTGAACATTGTGCCTTGCAAGCTATGGTATCTGATGTTGACCCCTTTTCTGATTGATCTATTACTCGGCAAACATCGAGCCCACGATTATGCCCGACGATAGACGAAGCCATCACATCGCCCAGCGCCTACCGTCGTCCATCATTGATCGAGGCAATGCTCATTACACGCTCACGCTGCAAGACATGAACTCTAGTTGTGGTTGTGTTGCAGTCGCTAGGAGGCTTCGCAATCACGCAGGGGGTTCGGGCAACTCCAGTCACAAATGGCAGGCAGACTAAGTGCTATACTCACGGCGGGGAACCTCCACTAGAGGCGGTGATGATCGAGAGAAACATGCGTATGGCGTCAACTCTCACATCATCTACTCCACATGTCTCTGTCCCGTTCTTATCAGCCTGGAAGTTCGGCTTCCCACTGGAGATCTATTTCTCCTTCGGCTTGGCAAGACCAAGTCGTTATAGGCATGATGCCCGTGGCCCCGACTCGCATATCACAGAGAATGATTGAGGGCTAGGAACGCGAGGCGGAAAGCAGATAGTGTGTGATTGTTCTCACATACCCGCCGGGGCTAAGCCATATGGAACTCACGGAGCGAGAAAGACGGTGACTGCCACTAGACCAAGAAGGTAGGTTAGAGCGGTGTCGTGGGCGTTGATGGTCGGCGAGAGTTGTGGGACGAGGTCAGCTTTCGGAGACACGCGGACGGCCGCAGAAAGGAAGACCGTAGCTTGCATGTCCGAGCATGTGGGTGCCATGGTATGAACATGATTTTCCCGGCATGTCCTTTCAGCCAGGTCGGAGAATGACAAAGAGCAAGGAATGAGGGATCCTCGGTGTGGAGACACGGCTCTGCAGCAGAGCGAATTTTGCAAGCCTCGAGGACTTTCGATAGTCCCTCTTAGTATTCGGATGGCAGGAAATCCATCGAATCATGGGGGCCCGGTTAGCGCTTGGTAGGTGTGCTTGGGACTTCGTACCTTGACTTGGTATAGATGGACAGGATCCTGGGAGATCGCGGACATGGGTAGCATCCATGGGCAGTATCTGTAGAACGACGACCGACGAGGAAGGCATTGGGAGTCCTGCGAGCCATCATCGGCACCGTGATACGCCATGAAAGGTGATAGTAAACGCCGTGATGCCTCGAGCAGTCTCGGTTTTATTGCGACGGCCCCCAACAGCGTCATTGATTGACGGACCGGCAGATGAGCAGACAGCAGCATGAACAGGAGCACGTTGATGGAGGCCGCGTGCACACTCCGACTCGCCCGATCCCCGAGTGACTGCATGGACGCCCGGCAGCGGTGCGTCGAGGAGTCGAGGGGTCGTGCCAATGGCGAAGCCAGACAGGGAGGGCAAAGGGCATGACGGGCATATCCAGAGGGCGTAGGCAGCTTGCATGATCCATCAGACTAGCCGCAGCTGGGAGGGGGGAATTTGGGAAAAAGGAGGGCACCGCGAGGCAAAAGACAAGGAAAAACAAGGGAAAGACAAGGCAGCCCATCGCATCAAGCGATACGGCAATGCTGGCCAGGCATTGGAGGGTGTCGTGTGCCATGACGGCCAAGTGCAGTCAGCCGCGGACGGTGGATGGGCTGGATGGGCGGCCGAAGTTGAGGTTCCGCGGCGCCCATTGGCCGCGCTGCAGAGTGACGAGGGGAACCCCTAGCCCCGCGGTGCCACAGGCCAATCAGCCGCGGGGAATAGACGCCCACCCGCCACTGGTCGGTGCTTTCGGGGCTAGCGCCGGGACCACCCCCGCTGGAGTGTGCTAAATTTCGCAGCCCTAGTGGAGCGTGGAGCTTTAACCGCCGACGCTCATCGCCGGACGTGTGATGAGCGACGGCACCGCTGCCGGGCACCCACACCGCGGACTCGATGTTTCCCTGGCCCGGGGGTCTGATTGGCCGGGCGCCGAGTGTTTCTAAATGCTGTTGTGTGGATGGGGATGCATTGCGACTCTGCGCGGCCTCTGGTACGCCGCTGCAATGCCGCAATGCTGCAAGAGGCGCACGCACGCACTCAGACGGATGCCGAAGGATGAGCAGCAGCACCAGCAGTAGTGAGGTAGCAGCCAGGAAAGGTTCCTGTACGAAGGCCGCCGTGCAGTGCAGCGCAGCGCAGTACAGTACAGTAGGTACATCACGTCCCGCAGCATTGTCGCATGGCTAAGCAGGACCTCCCATGGTCTGGGGCCGTGTCTCTCACCAATCTGCGTCTTTGTTTGGCGGGCGTCCGACTTTCGAGTCCACTCGCACCGGATTCCCCATGCTCGCATTGGACGAGACCGCACTCAGGTCAGGGGAGGGGAGGGGAGGGAGGGAAGGAGCGAGGCCATCCTCTCGCCTTCCCGCCTTCCCGCCACCGGGCCGCGATAGTCGGCCTCGTCCATATAATACCCAGCCAACTCCCCCCCCAACTTTTTCTTTTCTCTTCTTCTTCTTCAGCAAGCCTCTCAATCAACATTCGCCCTTTCTGTTCCTCTTGTGTGCCTTTCGTCCTTTTTTTGTTCCTTGTTCCTCTGAGCTGGTCTCATTTTCTACCTTCTTAATCGTTTCTGTCTCTAATCTACTCACTCAAACAACCAATCTCAAATCCTCCAAGTTGCCGGTCAGCTTAGAGACAATCACCCCATTTACACCAATAATAACAGAAATCGCGGATTTCCCTTGCTCGCCAACACCTTGTTACTGCAATTTTCAGCACTTACAATTTCACATCAACAAATCGCAATAATGTCGGCTATCCAACTCTCTTTCTCTCTTCGCGTCTCCTCCGGTGTCAAGTCCGTCCACCTTCTCGGCTCTTGGGACAACTACGTCGGTCAGCTCCCGCTCTCCAAGGACAAGACCTCCTCCAAGTCCGGCTCGTGGAAGGGTACCTTCCGATTCCAGAACGCCACTCTCGAGGCTGGCCAGCGATACTGGTACTACTACATCATCGATGGCTACCACGTTGCCCACAACCCTAGCGTCACCTCGACTGTCGAGCCCACCACCGGCCGTGAGCTGAACATCCTCGATGTCCCCACGGATTCGCACAAGAAGTCCTCCTCTTCCAAGTCTTCTTCTTCTTCCAAGTCCTCGTCCAAGTCCTCGTCCAAGTCTTCCTCCAAGTCTTCCTCCAAGTCGTCGTCCAAGTCGTCGTCCAAGTCGTCCCGCCACTCTCAGAGCGACATCGCCAAGGGCCGTCCCCTTTCCAGCTCTCAGATCCAGGCTCCCACGCCCATGTCTCCCCACGCCACCAAGAACATCCTGTCCGCCGATCTCGACAGCGAGACTATTGAGGAGCTCACCGCCCGCTTCGGTTCCGCCGGTCTCGATGAGGATGACATCATCACCGACTTCAGCTCGTCGCCCGTTTCCTCCGTCGGCTCTGCCCTGTCCTACCGCTCCGACAGCTCGTCTCCCAACTCGTCGGTCTCCGGCTACAGCACCCCCGGCTCCGACTGCAGCACCTGCACCTGTGAGCGCTACGGCATCACCCGCAAGGGCGACCGTGTCAAGCTCGACTGTGGCGGTGCCCGCTGCGGCTTCGAGGACGACAGCGACCTTTGCTCCAGCGCCAGCGAGGACGAGTACGAGCCCATCTCCACCAAGTCCCGCCGAAACGGCATGGTCGTCGCTTAAAGGCTTCGCCAATTCCCTTAGAAGATGCTCAAGATGTTCGAAAGAGGCTGAGACCAGAATCAGCCGTTCACTCATTGCTTCGAGCAGTCCCTGGCTGCGATTTCGCGCCGGGCTGACTCGCTCCATCGTGTTGTTGTAATAGACAAGCACAAATCTCACGACACGGGACGGTAATCCAAGCTGGCCTTGGAAAATGCCTCCGTTGTCGACGCGTGCGTCCCCAATGGGTCGATGCTGCGGCCCTCCCGCAGATGCGGCGGCTCCTGTCGCACCTGCGTGGATAATCACTTATTTCAGTGGTCCTGAGTGAGCTGGGAGGTTGCGAAAGCCCTCCCACAGGACCGGCGACAACGCCTGGAAGATCTCGTCCCGCTCTGAACGGATGAGATTCCACTCTAGGGATAGTTAAGCGGTGGATGTACTGGACCTGACGATGGAGACGGTCCAGGCTAGCCATAACAACTACAAAGGCAGACCACGGGTCAAATTTATGGTAGCTGCCGGTATAATAGATGACGATTGAATCTATTAATGAAAACCTGAAAAAGTTCTGATTTGCCATTGCAAGTGACGTGAATGATGAGTTTCTGCTGTAACCACCTAAAAAGCGTCTCTGAATTCGTGGTATCTACTCTGTAGTAGGGACGTCGCTTTCTTATAGTTGGGTCGTATCTAGATCCACTGTGAAACAAGTGAGTTGCTCGCTCCTTCGGGGCAATTAATGAATGCCCAACCTCAGTCGAAGGCGGGGAGACGATAGCGGGGTATTTCGTGGTTACAGCGGGCAGCAGCTACCGTGGACCGTAGACCATCCGACCTGTCGCGTCCCATTCCATCCAACCAGTTTCACACCGACTTCCACCAACGTCGATCGAGTAACTTGGCTTCTCCATCCAACTTGCGATTGTGTAATCTGAACAGTGCACGGCTGCTGTATTTTGAGCTCTCACGTTAATTCCGCCTCGACTCGTTCCTACCAACGGTCGGTCGTAACTTCACCTTCACCTTCACCTTTACCTTCACCTCCAACGTTAACCCTCCGACACGCCGCAACCATGGCAGACGACCAACTCATCCTCCCCATCATCGACTCCCATGTCCACCTCTACCCGGCCTCCGAGACCGACTCCCTCGCCTGGTGCACCCCAGAACACCCGCTCGCCGGCCAGCACTCGGTCGAAGAGTACCGTCAGGCCGCCAGCTCCGCCCCGTCCCTCCTCGGCTTCATCTTCGTCGAGACGGACCGCAAGAACGACCTCGAGACGGGCGCCGCCGACGGCTCCGGCTGGGAGGGCCCGCTCGCCGAGCTGGCCTGGATTAAGCGCGTCGCCCTCGGACAGCCCCGGGACGGCGAGGGCCACTCTGCCGACGATGCGAAGCTGTGCCTGGGTATCATCCCCTGGGCGCCTTTGCCCAGCGGTGTCGCCGTCATGGAGAAGTACCTCGAGCGTGTACAGGAGGAAGCCGGCGAGGCGTGGCCCAAGATCAAGGGCTTCCGGTATCTGGTGCAAGACAAACCTCACGGGACCATGCTCGAGGACGATTTTGTTGAGAGCGCCAGGCTGCTAGGCCGCAAAGGCTTGGTCTTCGAAGTCGGTGTTGACCAACACCGCCGCGGCAAGAAGCAGCTTGATGAGCTCATCGCCTTTGTCGACCGCGTTCACGACGGTGTCCCGGAAGACGAAAAGGTCACCTTGGTCCTAAGTAAGAACACATCTGCACTCGCAGCTACTCTAATTCCTAATACTGACCGAATATCCTCCAGACCACCTCTGCAAGCCCGACTTCAGCATCTACAACATCACAACAGATCTCGACTTCATCGCCTGGCGCACCGCCATGTACACTCTCAGCAAGGGCTCCCACACCTACATGAAGCTCTCCGGCGGCTTCTCCGAGATGCCCGACTCCCTCAAGAACCAGACCGCTAACCACATCTTCGAGGCCACCCTTGGCTGGCTCGGCATCGTCCTCGCCACCTTCGGCCCCAGCCGCATCATGTTCGGCAGCGACTGGCCCGTCTGCACCGTCGGCGTCGAGGATGCCTGGCCCCGCTGGCACAGCGTCGTCGAGCGTATGTGCTGGATGGCCACGCTGGGCGACGAGGAGCGCGCCATGATCTTTGGCGGAACCGCCAAGAAGGCGTATAGCCTGTAAAGGAATGGCCATGGGGGAAAAGTTGGAGAATGGAAAGATTTGGGATTTCAAAGGATGAAAGGAAACGCTGCTATGACACTCTAAATAATGGACACAAGAACCATGACTCCGTCTATTGCTGTTGCTGGGCAATGAGTTGTAGATCTGAAAAGTAGTCAGAGGTCAGTTGAATGAACTATACCCGTCAGTTACACACATCTCCCTGCAGCACCTACGACCAACGGTTCAAACACGGGCACAGGCGACGAACGAACAAAGTCTAGACATCATCATTAATTAAATAAAAAAAGACGGGAAGATCTCATGCTACACACGAGTCCCCCGCTGCCCCATTCCCCAACGCCGCAAGACAAGACATGACATGACTAAAGAATGCCCTTCACGCTCGCAATCTCGCAACCAGGTGGCCGATGCCCGTTCCTCGCCACCCGGGCCCAATGCTCGCAAACCAAACAAAAAGGTGCCCCCATCATACAATCTTTTTCTTCCTCATCGTGAGAGAGTCCTTTGCCTCATTGACCTGCTGCTTCCTTGGCGCCTGCCTGCCTACTCGGCCCCTCGCCCGCGGTAGTTGCCCATCTTCTCGATGGAGCTCATGATACCGCTGCGGGGGACGCCTCCGGGACGGGGAAGGCCGCCGGAGCTCTTGGTGCGCTCGTGGGGGGCGCGCAGGCTGGAGCCGGGAGCTCGGAGGCCGGAGCTGCGGGCGCTTCGGAGCTGCTCCATGGTCCGCTTGGGCGTCTTGGCCTCGGATTGCCTCTCCTGCGGCATCTGGGGCATCTGAGGCATCTGAGGCATCTGAGGCTTGGCCGGCGTGGGCTGAGCCACGACGCTCTGCATGTTCATCATTTCCTCGGCCAGCTGCACCAGCTCGCCCTTCTCCACGCGCTCCCGCTCCAGCATACCGCGTAGGCCCTCGTTGTCGTGCTGGACCGTCTGCACGACGGCTTCGAGTCGCTGGATGTCCGCGTGGAGTTCCTTCATGGCTGCGCTGTCACGCACCGCCTTGGCCTTGAGCTCTTCCGTCTCGACGTTGACGGGCTCGACCCTCGTCATGGTCGCGTCCCGTCCAACGCGGAGTCGCTCGTTCTCCTCGCCGAGCTCCTCGATGCAGCTCTCCAGCTCCCGGATTCTCTTTTCCCATCGGGATTCGTACGACTTCTTCAAGGCAGTGACTTTGGCCTCGTGCTTGCCCTTGTACAGGGCGTGGAGCTCGCGGGCAACGCGCTCGACGGCGATTTCGACTTCGTGGTTGGAATTAGCACCCCCAGCCTTGGACTTGTCGGGCGAAGCCGACTTCTCCATCTCCTTTCCAGCTCGCATGCCGGCCATCTTGCTTTCCGCCTCCTGGTGCATCATCTCTGCGGCCTCCCTTCTCTTCTCGCTCTCCTCCAGTTTCTGCTCCAGTTCCTCCCGCTCTCTCTGGCTGTGGCCAATCTCCTCTTTGACCTTTCTCAGGACGCTCTCCATCTCTCGTCCACGCTTCTCCCAGCCATCCTTCTCCTCGGCATATTGCTCTTTCAGAGAACGCTCTTCGCGAAGCTGTTCCATCGACTCGCCAACACGCTTCTCAGCGTCGCCCACGGCAGCCTTGAGAGACATGGCCTCGGCTTCCTTGCCACTCAGAGAAGCCTTGAGGGAGCTGATCTCGGAAAGAAAGTTTGACTTGAGGGACTCCAGCTCGCGCGGGGTGATGCTTGGTACACTTCGCGGAGTTGGCATTGGCGGGATGTCAAAGTCGATGAGATTGGTCATCTGGCGCGACGGCGTGTTGGCAAACGTGTTTGATCGCAGCGGCGAAGGGTTTCCGTTTCGCAGAGGCGTCTTCTGGGGGAACCTCATCGATTCCGTGAAATCCAGCAAGTTTGTCGTGTTGCCGGTCTCCAGCATAGACATCGGCCGGGGAGTTCGGGCCGGCGAAGGCTTCGCCGTACCTGTGGAGCTCGACGTCCTCTCCGGGGTCTGGCCCAGCTTCGCAAACATGGTCATGTTTGGGACCGCGGAGAATGCGCTGAAGGTGCTGATCATGGTATCGTCAGGGCCAATGGACTCGTCCATCTCTATTGGGGCCGGAGGCGTAATGTTGACGGTACCAGAGCTGATGTCATTCTCGTCTTCTGCATCGCTCTCGTCGTCCTCGAAGATCTCGATGGCACGCTTCAGACCCGCGCTCTGTCGCACGGCGTCCTCCAGGCTCATCGTTCGTTCGGGGGTGGCACGTGGCGACTCGATCGGGTTGCTGACCTTAATAGGAAACCGTTTATCGGGCGACACTCTGCGAGGACTGCGGTGCGATGCCAGCTTGTCGGCTGCTCTCGCGTCGAGGGAGTCCATTTGGTCTGTCAGGATTCGGAAAGGAGACAAAGTCGCGCCTGACAGCACGCGAGAATGTCGATTCTTGTGAGGAGACACGTTTTCTTTCTCAGACACGTTGGTCTCGTTGACCGTTGAGATAAAAGGCGACGACCCGTCTGAAGGTTCGCTGTTCGCGTCGGATTGCGAAGACACTGCGCGCAGCTCGTACGCGTCGTAGCGCCGGGTGGTCGGTGGGGTTTGAATGTTGAGAGTCGAGTTTGTTGTAGGAGAGAGGGGTGAAGCCATTGTGAACGACGCTGAAACCAAACCGCAGAGGCAATCGATGCAAGAGTTATTTGCAAAGTGAAGGGGAAGAAAGCCCTTTGTTCTCGTTTGCTTTATCCTAAAATGAGATTATCTCGTCCGCCGTTTCAGGAGCCAGAACTGGCAGGGGGCCGTTGTTTACTCGTTGGCTTGGCAACAACTCTCGGACGGTTCTGTCACGTGACCTGACAGCTCAACCCGCAACCACTGCAACATCGTCACCACCACCACCCATCACTCATCAACGCATGGGTTCACCGACTGCCCAGGTAGGGGTACCTACGCCACATGAGTTCGTACAGTTTGCAGGCAGTCTGGAAGCAATCTCGGCACTTGTAGTGAACTTTTGGCTTTCACTAACCATGAACGACGTACCTCGGCGCCGCCCGATATGCAGCCCAGAGACTCCTGCGCCTCTCTCAGACACGACGCAAATGCACATCGAAGGTATATGCACATCGAAGGTGTATTTATCCACCAACTCAATTCAGACTCCGATCTTTTAGCTCTCGGAACTTATTTTTCCTGAGTTATTTCGTGCAGTCACGATGCCATGGTTCACGTAAACTCAATTCGTTGCATCCAAATCTCTAGACTTGTATTTGTGGTCCTCGAAAAACAGCTTTTATTGTCCTTCATAACTCGTTACCTACTAAAGCAACATTTCCAAAAACACAGTGTCTTTGGCGCTTTTGAGGAGCATCAGAAGAGCGAAAAAGAAAAGTGAAAAAAGTCGTTAGTCGTCATAAAATTGTATCCCCAATGCCTCTTTCGTTCCCAATGATTCACTCCGTTGGAAAGTTCGAAAGGCAGTTGAAAGGGAAAGCATGTTGCACGGGTCCGCCCCGAACTCATCATTCCCGCCTGAAGATCATTACAGGCAGTGCTGTCTCTCATCCATGCACTCATATCGTTTCTCGGAACACTCCGTGATAAGGGAAAAGGTTGTTGCAGTGGCTCTCTCTTAAAAAAAATTAAGACCTCCATGCAAAGCGTGACTCATCAGCCATGTACATCCGTGACAGGGCATCTTAGGTAACATAGAAGTCGTATCGTAACTCGTCAGCGTATCCTGTAATCGACAGTGGTGCCGACGAGTCGACTGCGAATAGCAGGAAAAACAAAGCAAGAGCTTAAGAAAGTTTTTTTTTTTAAAGAGTGTGTTGTTGCACCGTGAAAAAGAAGACAGCGCAGAATCCGTATTATTCGCAAGAAACATATACAATATGTCTCTCAACGCCCAGAATGGTGTGAAGTCTCAAATGAGACGTCACTATCAACTTGATAAGGGTTGCGCCGTTACTCGGCACTATCGCCGCCGCGGGGCGGCGATGGCAGAGGTGGGACGGTTCATCGCATCGTAGGTGGGGGCCGGTACGGTCGACTCCATCATCGTCTTGCGTCGCTTAAGGTCGAGATTTCCCATGGAACCGGGACCATCGCCAGAAGACCGGGAAATGTCATCATCATCCTCGCGTCCCCGCTTCAACACGCCGCCAGATCCGTTCATCACGGGAGGCTGGGGAGCATAACCGTTGGGCATGCCAGACATGTCAGCCGAGGGGGCATAAACATCGTTACCGGGCGCGCCGTTTGCTGTTCCGCGGTCGTTGCTCATTACATTATAGAGGTTGCTGGTGGTCTGCTGGACACGAGGGGGGGTGTTGTATCCGGCATGCTGAGGGTAGTAAGGTTGAGGAGGAGCCGCGCTTCTGGGGGTAGCTCGTCCTGAAGGCGCCGGGTGGCTTGGCGAGCCTGTCATCTCAGGTGACAGGTTCGTCTCGTTGGCCAGCGTTCCAACACCAGGGGCAGTGTAATTGTAGTTGTTGCGGCTGCCATCATAAGCACTGCTGTCATGGGTGTATTCGGCATCGTGCTCATGTTCATTCTCGTCCTCGCCATTTTGAGGCTGGGGCGCCTGGTCGGAATGAATCAATCCGTTAGAAGGCTTTGGATCATGCTGCTCTCCAGACGGTCCTGAGATGGAAGGCCTGCTTGATGGGGGGCCCATCTCGTTCTTGGAGTACGCGTTGGGTGGCTGGGCATACATGCGATCCTGGGGGCCGGCGTTTGAAGTCTGGTAGGGGGACTGCTGCGACGATTGGGTGTTGTACATAGGTCGCGTGTTGTCGTACTGTTGCGCCGCAGACGGGTAGGAATGCATGCTCTGCAGAGAGGGTCCGGGTGGGGTCGTAGCTGGCGTTGTTGGCATTGAGCGCGCGTTGCTTAGACCAGTGTCAATGGTCATTGGGTTGTTCCCTTGAGGCCCACTCATTCCTTGCCCCTGCCAGTTGAAGCTCTCAGAGGTTCCCATGCTTCCCATGACGCTGGAGGCGCTGGTCGGCGGTGTGGGAAAGGTGTGGGCGCGATCTAGCGATGGCCGGCCCATGTTGTTGTGAGAAGGCAGCGAATTCTGGGGACCTGGGAGGGCCATCGAGGGATGATGCTGGCCAATTGACGGAAGTCCAGGCGGTCCAGGGTTTCGCATCTGGTTCTGCTCCTGCTTGCGACGCTCGGCAGCGGCCATAACCTGGGTGGTTCGGCTCTGATTGGTCGGGTGATAGAGGAGGGCTCCAATGTTGTGCACAAATAGCGGGTAGAGCATCTCAGTAATCTTCTCCTTGTTGGCGAAGTCAAGGGCTCTGTCGTAGGGAATCCTAGTCTCGATTAGTGGGCCACTCGATTGAACACGCGCCGAGGAACATACCAGACGCCCTTCAAGTGCATGGGACCAATCTTGACAACGTGTCGAACCTTTTCGCTCTTCAAAATTCCGTCTCGGCGGCCACGAGTCATACCGGCCACATTCAAGAGTTTCGTTCCGTTGATCATATGGTTGTCTGCAAATCTGAGTCAGCAAAAAGCTCCTGCTTGAGTTGTCTCCGAAAAATCTTACCCTCACGTCGAGCGACGCAAATACCTCGCGCCTCAACCTGGAAGCAGAGACTTCCTTCGTCCTCCCACAGCGTAGCCGTAACACGGGGTTTCATGCCCGGGGGAGGCTGCTGACCAGTGGTATCGAAGCCCTGGTAGCCGCTCTGCATCTGTCCTTGCGCGCCAACTCCGGGCAGAGGAAGCACATTCTGGCCGCCCATGGGGTTCGACACGGACGGAGGGGCGGTGGGTGGGGAGGTGAGGCCATTGGCATAGCCGTACTGGTTGTACGGAGCCGGTGCTGAGTACTGAGCAGGGCCCGGCTGCAATAGAGGCGGTTGGTGTTGGGGGTAGTGGCTCATTCCTCCCGAAGTGACAGTTTGATTCGAAGGTCCCGGTCCCGCAGACATGTGCTGGGGATAGTACAGAGGCTGCTCTGGCTGGTTCATGGCGTCGTAACTGGTGATGGAGGTGGAAGGGCCGGTGATGGCGTTGACGGGCAAAGTGGGAGAAGGGGTCTTTGGCCCGATGGAAGAGGTGGCCGAGGTGAAGGACGATTGGGAGCCCGAGTGGGAGGCGTTCAAAGACCCGATAGAGCTGACCCGAGGCGACGAAGTACCTGAGGAGTAGGCCTGACCCGGCGGTGGAAGCGGCAGAGATGGCAATCTCTCGCTGCTCATATACGACAAACGCTGGGCGGCGTGGGGGTTAAAGCACGGTACGTCGGATGGACCCCGGGTCTGCACTTGTGAGATCGACGGCAAATCCAGCTTTCCGGTGTTTCCTGGTTCCTAAAGAGGACGGATCTTTTCCGACCTCGAGGACGGGCTGCACTACCAAACGGATGGAAGCGCAAGCTATTCGTTTTGCGTCCTATCGAGGGCGCTTGGGGCAATTGGGCAAGCGAGAAAGCTCGCGGGAGGTAAATGGCAAACAACCCGAGATATGGTGAGACCTGGAGTAACCACTGCTTTTGACGTCGACGGGCAGACGTGGGGACGTGGAGAGGATGGAAAATGGCTGCGAGACAGACTCGTTCAGAGGCGTGCTAATCGTAACAGGACATAAAATAATCAAATCGTCTCAAATCGTAACATCCAACGGGAAGCTGGGGAGAAGGGCCAATGCCAAAGCGGATTCCTGACAGAGGCGAACGGCGAGAATGGAGAGAGGACCCGGAGCGGCGGGCGTGGATACGAGCGAGGACGGCGGTAGCGTCGGTGCCGGTGAAAGAGGCTGGGCAAAGTGTGATGAAGAGAAGAAAGAGGGGTTGAGTCGTGAAGGAAGGAAGGAAGCTCGCCAATGTTTTCGAGGCTTCTCTTGACTTCTCTGGCGTCGGGGGGGGTTCACCCGCTACTGCAATGCAGACGGATTAGCTGCGTTGGAGATCGGGGCGGCGGAGGGGGACAAGGAACGTTGAATGTTGCGCAGAAGGAGAGAGGGGGAAGGGCAAGAATCACTCGAGGAAGGAAGAGAAGGAAGATGAGGAAGCACAGGCGCGACACTACTTACCTTCCTCGCGAACCTCAGGATCGGGGACAAGAAAAATGAGGAGGTCGGTGGAGTCGTGGAGTCGTGAAGACGGAAGAAAAGCGAGAAACCGCCTCTCCGGGGAAGGTTTTGTTTTAGGACGGTGGTGGTCCGGAGGTCGGTGGTGGTGGTGGACTGGTGGACTGGTGGTGAGAGGAGGCAGGTAAGTACGGGTACGGTACGTAGTAGGTCAACGGGTCCCGCAGTTGCAGGGAACGACTGGTAGGGTGAGGCTAGGCAGGGTCGGGCGTGGGAGCGGAGGAGGAGGAGTAGCAGCAGTATTCCGTAGGTGTAGGAGCAGTAGGGCCAGAAGGGGGGGCGTCTCGCTGGCCCACGGGCCACATTCGATGCTCCACGCTCGATGCTCCACGCTCGATGCTCCACGCTCCACGCTCCACCTTTCACGACCCAGGGTAGGGGAAGGGGAAGTGGATGGAAGAGACAAGGGCAAGTCGGAAGGAGAAGGCAAGAGACTTGTCAAGATACTTCGCACTGGACCGGCAAGGTTGGTTTAAACCTCGTTGGATATTGGACTCTGGACTCTCTGGTTGTCTTTTCCTCAAGCCCTTAACGCCTCTTTTTCCCTTCCTACTCCCAGCCTGTATTGATCAATTACCTTACCAGGGCTGCGGCCGAGAGTTGTGATCTTGATCGGCTTGACTTTTGGTTTCGGCCGGGGGACAAAGACAGAACTTGCCACGTCCACAATTCCCAATTGACTCCTTTTCTGCGTCTCATTGAAACCCTTTTTTTTTCCTTCTTCTTATTTCTCTTTGTCTCTTGTCTCTAATAACTTCTTCGCCTTCCCTGGCTACGACTGGACAGTCTGGAATTGACCGGACTGCTCTGGCGGGACGTTTTGTTGAGCCCAGCAAGGATACCGTGGTGCTGCGATGTGCTAGCGCTCTCCCCGTACCGTGCTTATTCCTCGTCGCTCACTCTGTTCTCTTGTCTCTGTTCTAGCGTTTCGCGGGATAGTCGAGCAAACGCCCGGGACTGACCAAGACGGACCAGGACCTTTAGCCCTCCTCACTGTGCTTCTTCTCTCTGCCGTCCCCGTCCCCGGCGAGAGGCCCCACAGTTGGGCGCGCAGTGCTCGCTCTCTTGTCAGCGCATGGGCCAGGGCCGCCTGGCGCTCACTCTCGGTGGGAGAGGGAGGGTCGAGAGGGACTGCAACAGCCAAAGAGCGCTCGGAAATGCGATGGTGGGTGGTGCGAGGGGCGTGTCTACAGGGGGGATTTCAAGCGGGGTGGGCGGAACAGAGTCGTACCAGACGGGGGTCAGAGGTAGAGGCGATCATGGGGGTTGATGGCGCTGGCGCTCGCTGCTGGCCGGGCGGCGTTGGCGGCGTGGCCCTGAGGGAGCAGGCCTGTTANNATGGCCTGAGGGAGCAGGCCTGTAAGGGGCCCGGGCCCCGGGGCCTTTAGGGGAGGGCCTGGGGTACCGTGTCGTCCTCGTCGGGTGCCCCAAAGAGCCACTGAACGACTTAGTCGCCCGCTGAATCACCCGCTGGACCACCTGGGTCACAGGGCGGCGCAGGGGATGGAGGGTTGAACTGGACTCTCCATGGGGGCAGCAGCCAGCGAGTGGGCCGGGGGGGTTCCATTGCTTGACCGGGGTGGGCGGGAGCGATGGATGCTGCCCTCCTGCCCCCCCGGCTGCTCCGCTCACTCGCGCCAGCACTACAGCAAACCCAGTGCATGCCACGCGCTACTCTGCTGTACGGTGGGCTGGGGCTGGAAGTTCTGGGGCTGGGATTGTTGGCGGTTGGCGACCTTTTCTTTCTTTGCTTTTTTCTTTTGGTTGGCCCATGGCGGGCCCTGCTTTTCGGCGTCTCGCGGGTGCGGGAGGTTGCGTTGCGTTGCGCTGTGCGTCGTGTTGGGTTGGGATGGATGTTGTGTGTCGTGTCGTGTGTGTGTATGTGTGTGTGTGTGTGTGTGTGTACGTGTGTGTGTGCGTGTGTGGTGCGTGTATTATTGTTGTTGTTGTTGTTGTTGTCCTGCCGTGTCGTGTGGTGTCGTGTTGTGTTGTGCTTTCACGCCTTTTTTCCCCTCACTTCGAGGTAGGCAAGTCTTTGAGGTTCCCCCTCTTGCCCTCCTAGGCTACTCCCCAATTGCGGCACGGCACTGTGCTAGTTTGTGGAAGGAACCGAGGTTGGGGTGTACCTGGTACGCCTCGCTGGGCTCACTGACCGGCCATTGACCATAATTTTTCGTGGACCAAGCCGACGACTACTACGTACTGCCTACTCCCGTTCTGCTTACACGAGCCAAGACGGTGACAAGGTTTTGCACCTGGGTTTTGTTGGCTTCCCTTTGGTGCCTCTTGATTGCTCCGCCATTCCCAAGTTTACAAGTTCCAGGGGGCCAACGGCGCGCCCAAGCCGCAACAGTTGCTTGAGTTGCGGGTACGGCGCCGGAGACGTGCTGCACGCAAACACGATTCCTAACACTGATGGTATTCGTCCATGAGCAGATGCTATTCGCGGCGTTACAGGTCTGCTCAGCATCAGTGCAACTACCGAGACTTTGCACAAGGAAAGACTGGGACTTTTTTGGTTGGACTGGGGTTGACGGTGACTTGGACTCCACGAGATGGGATCGCTGGTCTCCATTAGGACTGGCGGCGGGAAGCACTTTGCTGGGTCTACCACGTACGTACGAAGTACGTACAAATCTTCGCTGCGAAGACAAGACTTCTGAAGGGAGAACTCACCGCAGGGGGGGGGGGCTGTGTGCCCTGGTTTGGTTCGACAACAACTTGGTAGCGACCCGAGAGTAAAAGTGAGGCCCGCGGCTTCGCTCCCCCGAGCAACAATGGGGCGTGATCTGCTCTCATCTCCAGACAGACCTCCTGGCTCCGACCACCAGTACTTTCAGATCCAGACCTAGGCCTCCAGACCTCCAGACTGGCTCCCCCTTGTCTTGCTCGTCACCGCCAGCCTCCTGTTCCTCGAGGTGGATGACTGAGCGAATATCACCCCCGGTCGTTGGATCTCGGGCGCAATCGTGCGAGTCGGCGCCCGCTGGTGCGGAGTGCCCTTGGCCCACGGTCCGTCCTCCGTGGTCCGTGGGCCATGGATGTCCTCTCGACCCTCGCCTGCCGAGGGCGCCGGGTTTGCTCGACTGGGATGACGGGGGATAAGGGCGCCGCTGCTGGCGCTGGCGCTGGTTTGCTATGCTGCTGGCGCGCTGTGAGCGCGTGTGGTCTTTGCCACCCAGCCTTCTTTTCTGTCTGTCTCTGTCTCTCACACTCTCCCGTCGCCCCCAACCTGTGCCGCCTATCGCCTGTGGCTGAACTGGTCCTCGAACAACCGCAAAACCTCGCACAACGGAACTAGGTGGACACAGTGCCAACGCGGCAGCACGCCCAAGAATTAGCTTGCGGAAAGGTTGCTTTTTCCGATGCCCATGGTCCTTGCGTATTGGCGGTGGGCTGTGGCGGTTTCGATGAGCCACTCGCGGCGAGCCATGTCTCACTTCTTCCCACCAGCGGTTTGTCTGTGCCATCGCCATTGTTGTGTCTCCTCACGAAAGACTCGACCCATCATGCACCTCCAGCGGCAAGGGGAGGATCGTCGGTGCCCAGGGTCGCCCTGCAACCTGGCTTTTTTCTCTGTCCATTTTCGTTTCTCGGCCTGTTCTTTCTTCGGAGAGCCCCAGGGTGCTGCTGCTTCAACTGCATCTGACTTTGACAGAGACATGGTCGAGGACAAGCCTGTCGGGCTCCCGTCAGCCACTCCGGTTCTAAGACAT
Organism: Neonectria coccinea; assembly: GCA_019137265.1. Lineage (NCBI taxonomy): Eukaryota > Fungi > Ascomycota > Sordariomycetes > Hypocreales > Nectriaceae > Neonectria > Neonectria coccinea. The sequence continues at coordinate 11,402 of WPDF01000196.1, read as the reverse complement.
GACGTGACAAGTATTCTCACCCGTACTCTTAGACAAAGGACCTGGGCATATCATGTACTCGTATTTGCCTCTGCCCGGTCCTGACCCTATCCATCGTCACCCTGAATTTGAATCCCGTCATCTTGGCCCGCCTCCCACGTCAACCACATATCGGATCCTGCACATCGTACTCTCGTGGTGGTGTACGTATGTTGCAAGCCGTACCCGCCGCGTCTTAGCGGATTGGGGGCAAATGTATTTTATCGTCTTTGCTTCGTCCTGTCCCTGCGCCGTCTTCGGCTGGTTGCATCCCTCCCCTGCACCCCTAAAGCTGCATGTGAGGGAGCTAGAATCTCCACGATACTTGACTGATCTCTGAGAAGATATCCGAAAGGTCATGAGATGAGAGGCATACGGCGTAGGCGGCCGCCGGGATAGGCATCCAATGCGGCGCAGTGTTGATTTCGGAGAGAGGATCCATTTCAGCGGGCGGCCGTCTCGTCCGGCTGGTACGGGCCTTTGACGGACTTCGCTCCTTCCTCGGTTGCTTAGGTAGGGACGCGGAAAGGTCCATGCCATTGATGAAATGGGATGGGCGCTCATTGATAACTTGATACGTAGCATAAAGTCAAGCTTTGACCGTCCCTCGGTACGATCAAACCTCAGGTACGGAATACCGCAGATAATTATAATTATAAACTTTTAGCAGATAGATCTACTGCTGCCCATCTAGCATCTAGCATCTAGCATGACATGGCATGCCTCCGCCGCCTGCGCTGCGCACGCACCGTTGGTCGGGTATGCAAGGTGCATAAGGTGCCACCAGGCTAGGTGACAGGGCCAGCCTCGTGTGCATGTGCAGTGCATAGGCAAGTAGACGGACGGCCAATGTGCATTGCATGTCGGATGCCCTACAGTGCAACGGAGGAGGGTCGGCGCGGATGACACACATCTAAACCACGAGGCTGGGCGCTCGGTAGCCTCTAACGATCAGACATCTTTTGTTCCAAGCTGCTACGTAACTAGCTTTTTGAACATGCCGCGAGACACTTTAAAACACGCACTGCGTTCTTAGTAGATCAAGATGGAACTCTGGGGAATAATGGGCATCGGAAACTCATCAATGAAACCTCGGATCGAGGCGCCTCTAGGTACGTAATTAATATGAACTCAATCGATGTCTCCACCTCCCTCGAAGCCTCGGCCTTTTTTTTTTGTTGTGTTGTTGCCCACCTACCTATTCCAGAGTTTCTTGCGCCTCCCCCCCAAGCCCCCCCAGAAGCCCTAGGATCTCATATGTCCGAACATGATACATCGAACAAGGTGTTCATGTGGTGCAAGATGAATCCGGGATGCATCAAGGGGGTTACGGTGCGCGGAACATGGGGCCTTTCAATTCATCCTTGAATTACTGTCGTCATTTTACAAATCCCTTGCAGCATGCCGCAGGCGGAAGACCAACAAGCAGTGTCGTGTTCTCAACTCCGTAATTAGTCCGGAGTTAGACTATGTATAACATGTGAGTATGAGAGCCTGAGTGACGAGGTTGGTGGCTAATAAACACCCCCCCCCCGCACGCCGCCCACCGTGCCTCCAACATCATCCCCAGCAACCATCCCAGCCAAGCCCTGCGCTGCCACTTCTTGATCAAACTCCAGGCGCTGCAAAAGTACGACGCCATCGTATCTCGTCATCTCGGCCGACAAGAGTCGCCAGCCTCCAGGTTTATCCACGACCGAGGGTGTGCCCGGGTGTACAGTCGAACATGACCTGCCTAACATCGTCAAGGCGGGAGCTAAGGCGAGACTATGATATCTAGCTGACGGCGGGAGCTCGGCGAGGCGCCAAACTTGTATTGAGAGAGAACAGGCAGACAAAGTACTACCGACTTCAGTCGAGAAGAAAGTCACATCGCTCCAGGTAACATGGTCTGCGGCATTGTGGGCAGTGCCAACCCGGGGCCAATCCTCGCCAGGGCGGACGGCAGCATTTAGATCTGGCATTGTGCATATCTTCAACGACCAAGTAGCAACGACAGACAGGCACCGGCTTCTATCGCATATTCGCTTATCACAAGCAAGGGCGCCGGGCGAGGACTCCGGATCCGCCGCTGTCAAGTTTCAACTGTCGACACCGGGGGTCCGGGGCTACCATCACAGTCCCCCCCGTGCCACTCCAGTACAGATGGCTCAGCAAGCGTGTGGGGACCACCTGCGAGGTAGTATGTATGTCCAATGTAAGATTCCGCTGCAACTAAAAGGCACCCTTCGTCATCCGGCCGAGTGGCAGCCCCCGGAGAGAGAGCGCAGAAGAAAGGAAAACGGTTGAGAGTATTCGTCCGAAGTACAAAAGTACACAACGTAACTACAAATCCAATAGCCCAACAAAAGAATCAAAAGTGGCGAGGACGGCATGTTTCCACTCGGGAGCAGACGCGGGAGGGGCCTCTCTGCTGCGAACAATCAGCGGCAAGTTGCCATATCCTTGCCACGAAATCGGAGTTTGACGGGCAGTTGAGTCTTCGATAACAGGAAAAAGTAACCAATTATTACGATGGCTCCACAGCCAAAGGGTCGCACATCGACAGAGCGGTCGTTTGAGTCGAGCAGAGCCAGACTAGTATGCCCTTTCTTCTGGTTAACGCAGGTACCCATCCAGACCGGCTCCAAAAGCGACAATTGATATGCCCCCATCCACAGCCCACAGGCCGCAGTCCACCGTCCCTGATAGAATGTTCGACGCTTGGGCATTTGGCTGGGGTGCACATGCTGCTTCCCGCTTTGCTTTTTCCCTAGAGGAGCCGTGACCCATCAGCCATTCTTCCGTTTCTTCCCCCACCCCGCGAGAAGGACGTCGTCCAGTCCAAGTCGAAGTGGGAGCTGATCCTCGTCAGCTGAATCTCGCAAGTCTGTCCAGGAATGGCCCGGTCCCGTTGTGCTGGCGCTGACGGGGGTTGAGCAAGGAACACGCGCACTGTGGCAGGCAAGCGCTGCGCAAGTACCGGTACTTCGCACCGAAAACCCGGACTCTGTCCATTGTCGCCTCACCCTCGCCCTTCGGCCATTGCGGCGTGTCCTTTCCTTCCCCTCCCTCCGCCCAGGGATCGCGACGCTGGATGCTAGCCATGGACGGTTGACAAGCTAGACAAGGATGTGGAGCAAGAGCGTTTTTTTTTTCCCTCGCCGAAGCGCCAGGTTCAATGGTGTGGCCGACTTCCCGCGGCGCAGTATTCGACGATTCGTGCGAATGCCTTCGTGTAGACCATTACATGGAGCAATATACTGCTTGATGGGCTCTGGACGGCGACTGAGTGGCACAATCGCAGATCAGAGTCTGACCATCAGCCCAGGCCTGCGTCGCTATTGTCGCTATCGATATCAGGCGTCGTCTTCAGCCAACTAGAACGCTCACCGTGTCTTGCGTGCCGGGAGGCTTGACAGCTGGCCGCCCCCGACTGGCTAGAATGGGGCACTCAGCACGTTTCAACTGGGGACACATGGCCAGCCACATTGTCGACCCGAGCCCTCGACGAGCCTCCTTCTGTCCTCGATGTACGAAGTCGCTGGCTTGTCTCACCCAGACAGTCCATCATGACACAGACGTCTTGGAGCGAGACAAGGTCCCGACTTCGGCCCAGCCCAGTGTCTTTTTGCTTCCCGTCAACGATTGATGGGCGTCAAAATCTGCCCCGCTTCGTCGGGTTGGCGTTTCCTGTCCGCCTCATCCTATGATGATCGGATGTGCCCGCCTATTTTCTCTATCCGACGTGATCCTGAGTCCTAACGACCGCGGAACCAAGTCAGAGATCAAGCATTTTGCTTTTTCTTAAACCGCCATCGTACCATGAGATTCAACCCGGGCCGCCGCTAGCCCGTGGCCGTGACACCCAGCCTCGTCATTGTACGAATACCATGTCCTGTACAGTGTGTGCAGACTCGGCTCGTGCGCCTCGAACAAGCAACCACCCGGATCCCCGAGATGTCGTTGCCGCGATATACCGTCCGTCTCTTCATCAATGAGGGGTCTCGTATGTCCAGGTGTCCACAGTCTCGAAGCAAACTCCGAGAGCCTCATCCATTCGGCATGTCATAATTACTTCGTACGCAGCGACCTAGGTACCAGGCCCCCAGGGCCAAGGCAATTGAACCCACCGTTAGCTTTCACCCTCTGGGGCTTCAACCCTGGCAAGTTTGCTTGTCCGTGTGTTCCCGCCCTTCGACTTCGCTTGCCCCAGAGACCCGAGTTATTAGCCTATTGGCTGCGCAGCAATTGTTCGGCCAAGCGGCTCGGTTCTGTTGTTGCCAGGTTGGACTATCAAACAAAAGATCAATTAACTCCCTCAAAGATGCCACTTCATTTACGAAGAAATAAGCTCGTTACCTAGCCAAGCACAATTATGGGATATTACGAATACTGACAGAGGGTATTGGCCAAATACAGGGAGGTGGGTTATTGCGATGTTCTCTCCATCTTTGGGGCGTAAATAGTCCAGCTCGAAAGAAGCAGGTGCAACGGGCACAAGACAACCAACTCTAGCGGGTGCTCGACCAGAAGCCGGGCTTGAGGTGTAAGCCTTCAATACAGTAAGTCATGTCAGCCTCGGAACTGTGACACGTGACAACAAAGAAACGTCTTAACATGCACATCAGCCTTAGCTTAGACACGAAGATTTTTGTGCATTCGTACGAAGACTACGGCCCTGCAACCTCGGATGGAATTTCTATTTCTCTCAGCAACTCAACCTGTCTCAGCCACCAGAGGCGCACACGATCCGGATACGAAACGGTCTCATTCAATTAACCCACCGGGATCCGGGCGCGAGTTTGCTCTATTTGCCCTCCTCGCTGATGGCGTGAGGAATGCATCTCTACCCCGTCATGATCCGTCGTTCCCATGCCCATGCCGCCTGCAAGCCCCCGGGAGGGCTGAGCTTCGATTGCTCGTCAGCACCCTTCTTCCCTTCAGTCCCTGCAGCCGTGTGGCCTAGACGGCAGGGGTGGTGAGGGGATCATGTTGGCTTGAGCACTTGCATGTCCTGCACAGCGGCTATGTAGTGCATGTCTAGAACATGGCCAATCAGAGGTGCATATGGATCGGGAAGAATGGACAGGGGCCCCTGCTGGGACGTTTCAGCGACCCCAGCCGTCCATCGCCAGCCCTTTGTTTTCTGAGCCGGCCAACCACCAGGCCGCCTCCGGTCGATTTCATTGTCCCGCTCGTCGTGGGGGATCGGAAGGCCAGGATTAACACACTTAGTCGCCACTCTTTTCTTACCAGGGCCTCCACTCCCTCGCACACCGGCGCCAGCTTACGCTGCCTGGTGGGGGATGCTGGCGTTAGTCTACCCGTTCGTCTTGCTGTCAGATGCGAGATGGCCACAGTCCGGATGGCCAGGGTAAAATGTCGTTGAGCCGGGGTCGCAAAAGTCCCACTCGGCACGAAATCAGCACAAGCACGGCTGGGCGAGGATTTTCGATTTTCGGGTTCGCTGGACCGGCCGAGAGCTCTCTCGTTGAATGAAGGCGTCGCCTGTCTCGGTACGAATCTGCCCACGATGGAGGAGGCATTGGGAATTGTCCATCTCCCCGCAGCACAACTTCCGAGGCACGCCCTCTAGCCTCAAAGCTAGGAAGCCAACGTGCCGGTGGTTTCTCGCTCTAAGCGACACGGCGACAAGGACCATGACCCATCGCATCGAGCATCGAGCATCGAAGGACGAGGACGGCCTCTCAGCGGCGCCGCGTACCTCCGGACTGGTGTTTATCAGCCGTCCGTAGTCTGAGGCCCGGCCTGGCTTGTCGGTATCGATACTAGACTGGCCGCTGACTTTTGACCAACCCAATGAACGCCCACCACGTCTCTGGCACACACCACCATTTCCACCCTGGCCACCACTATGACCGCCAGCGCAACCTCCCCAACAAGCAGACCGAAGCCGCCAGATCCTCGCGTCACCATTGGCTACTTGGTCATCAGATCGATGAGCCTGCTGAACCTACTCGGGGGTTAACAAAGTCTTCATCAATTTCTGTGCATTATCAACCCATCAGCTATTCCGTGATCAGACCAATGGGCCTCGAGCGGTCAATGGGACCGGATCACCAGCTGGACCGCCCCCATTGGATGGTCTCCGGGAGTCGAAGCTCTCGTCAGGTGATTGATCGGGCTCGTCTCGCTTTGAGAGATGGGGGCTGTGGAGGGCCGAACCCAAAGCTCTTTGCCAACACACAGGCACAGGCACGCAAGCAGACGAGCAGGCAAGCAGGCAGGCAGGCAGGCAGGCAGGCAAGCAAAGAAGCTCACTTGCTCGACACCCATCCGCTGGCTCAAGCTGCATGTGCGTGCATGTGTGGACAACGGTCCGCTTCACATGGGACGCAAGTGGTCCAGGCCGTTGCCCAACGGGGAATGGCGTCGCACTCGCGCTGGCTGATGGGTGTCTGCCCCTTGTCTGCGTGTCTTCCTTCCACTGCCCACACGGCGTGGCGTCTGGGACAGGCTCCATTGCCAAGTCGAAGACGGTGGGCATCCATGACCGGCCGCAGGTCCATATTTCGTCGGCGACAGCGGCGACAGTCTTCGGGACATTTCGCCCAGTGCCCTACCAAGCACATACGTGCCCTGCAACGACGCGCTCGACACCCCGGCCCCCCCGAGGACGGCTCTGTCCACAGACTGCCGCTGCCTTCTCTGACCCAGATGCGATCTGGCAGCGCTTAGTGCGCTCCTGTGCTCTGTCCTCCATCAGGGCCTGGTGCGCTTGTCCTAGATCTGACCTGTGCTTGCATGCACATCCCGCTCTTCCAACCTCACTCCGGTTCCTGGGTGTCTGAACCGATCGCCTCAGGCTCGACACTCGACTCGTCCTGAATTAAGCCAGAGGACACACAAGATGGTTAGCACTCGTTCCGAGAGGGTTTTTTTCCTCCCTCATTGCGATCCGAGGAGCACTCGTTGGGGTCTAGTGTTGCTCTCACCGCTACTCCCACTTCTCTACTAGAGATACCTATGGGTGTGAGAGCGTGTACCTCGTCTTAGAACAACCCCCTGCCTTGTATTCGACATGCACGGGGGTCGTGATAACGGCACCACTTCCTTGCCAACTCACCAGGTGGCCCCGCCGGGCGACAACGAAACAGATCTCAAAGGAACTAGCCCAAAAGCCATCGGCGGTTGTCGCTCCCTGTTAGCATCGCGGTACCGTGGACCGCATCATGTACTCCGCACTGGGCTGGTACGAGACCACGAGGGAATCAAAGCCAAGGATGGCTTTTGGACTGTGTAACCCGGGTCACTCCCGTCGATACATTGCAGGACCATGATCATCACACAATTGGACCGCGGGTGAGGCGGACGAACCTGGAGCGACGGGGGACTAATACGGTTTCGAGGGTTCCAGACCGTATCGTGTCGTATACTTGGTACACGAGAAGGGGAGAGGGAGAGAGATCCAGCTGGAGAAAACTTCCCGTTGGGAAAGGGCAAAGAAAGATCCGGCTGTCGTCCTGCGTACATTAGCCTTCCCGCACAACAGCGCGCAGGTCGGGGTGGGATGGAGAGACGATATGGTCCGTGATCCACCTGCCACGGCTGCTAACTCCTCCAGCATGTACGTACACATGCAGGACAAGCGCACTCATGTACGAATATGTACAATGATGGGAATGCCTTGGACGGATAGCCGGGGAAGAGATGGATACTACTGTACGTCGAGGAAGTCGGTGCCGTGAGGGGAACCGGAGGCATTACCGGTGAGGGGAATCTGCTGACGTTTCAATAGCATCCTGGTCACCAACAGGGAGATAGGTAGGACAGGGTGGAAGAGCCACGAGAAGGAGGAGGCAATCGAGGTAGCTCCGGGGGGGAGGGGGCGATTGGTCGAAGCCTCTCTCTCGTTTATTACGGCAACGATCTCAACATGATGTCTATTCGAACATTGTATTGTTGTCGGACTTCACATGCTCCGCCATACAGCCTACCGATGCAAAATCCACTCGGCAGCGGCAGCAGCGTCCCGACGCTCAACGCATCTTGATATCTGAAAATTTTGGAGTACGATAGGTCAACAAAGTTCAGCACGCAGTCAACGGGGTGCGAGCTGCAGGTATGATCCGCATAGACGTGCAGGTCATTGTGGTGCTGTAGGGGACTAGGGGGGGGGGGGGGGCGGTCATGTCAGGTNNGGGGGGGGGGGGGGGGGGGGGGGGAGCGGTCATGTCAGGTCAGACGGTGGTCATGGCGAACACCTCAGAATGGGTGGTATTTAGTTCCCGCGATCCTGCCGGGGGGGCGAGGGGGGGGGGGCAGTGAGCGGCGAAGATGGACAGAGTTCGGACACGGGAAGAGTGGGTGGGTGAAGGGAAGCCAGGGCCTGGGTGTTTGGGAGGCGAAAGGGAGGGGTGTGCAGTCTATCTCGGTCGGCGTTGAGGAGGAACAGAACTAACTGCTGTGATGAAGGAGGAGGGAAGAGGAATCGGCATCTATTGGGGGACCTTGGCGAGAGGGATCTCCAGGTGATAGATTGGACACGGACCGGCCGTTGTTTGAAGGAGGGCGACTTGGACTCTGGGCCGGAAAGGTCCAGGGTTGTTGTTGGCTGTTGGTTGTTGGCTGGCGTGGGCAGCTAGATCACAGCTCATCCACACGCAATTTACTCTTTCAAGCCTCTGTCGTGGATTGGATTGCGTCAACGAACGAGCATGGCCCGATGCTTGCTGCAGAATAGATGGAGTGCGGCACATTTAAATGATCCATACCAGCTGAGATGCTGCCAACTGCGAGGTATCTTGTGCTATGTAGTTCCCAGGCAAGGTTGTTGCTCGGACAAGTATCTAATTCCAAGCCATGTTCGTATATCACTTACATGCTCTTCGGAGACAGCGGAAATGTCGCCTTCGAAGCACATAGGCCTCCACTCGGCCGAGCTGAGCGGAGGGATTCCTAGCTCCCTTGGACTTGGGGAGCAAAACGAGTGCGCGCAGGCGAATGCGGAAGCCCGCAGATGCCATTATGCTATGTTATGTTATGTCGTGCCGATGCCGATGCGTAAGTATGATTCTGCGGGATGCTTCTACTGTACCGGGTGACAACGTCTTTGCCATGCCTACGCCAAAGCGTATGCCACCCATGTTTCCATTCTTTCTGAGTGCCCTGTCTCCTGTCTGCCAGATGGACGAAAGCGTCTGTGCATCCGCGTCGATCCAGCAAGTAACCAAGCAACCAAGCAAGGCTGCGTGCCTTACCTTGCCTTGCCTTGCCTTGCCTTGCCTGCGACGCCCTGTCCGGATGATGCGCATCGCGATTGCAGCCGGCCCTCTGCATGCATTTCAAACGGACATGCCTTGCGTCGCCCCCGGGGGGAGGGTGGCAGGTGGGCATTTTAGTGGAGAGATGCGCGGGCGCGCGTCGTTGTCTCGGTCAGGGGCGCTGCGACGACGAAGATCTGAGGATGGGGGATGGGATGGAACACGATATGTGGTAGCATCTGAAGCTGAGCTCAGCGCGTCACACACGGGCCAAGTCGGCCGTGGTGAGACCCGGTGATGGGTTGGTTATCAATAACGGACGGTATATTGCCAATAACAGGAGTCGTATAGTCCGACAGCCTCGGGTATGGTGTCCGGTTGGTCGGTGGGCGGCTGACGTGAGGGGACGTTGAAGTTATCTTTTCCATCCGCGGGGATATAGGGTAGCGGATTTGCGAAGTGAAGTTGAGTGAGTGGGAGTCGATTGCTCATGTGACTGCGCGTCTCAATTGGCGTGCGCGAGTCAAACCACGGCTTGTGCTCTCGCACGCGCCACGCGGCGGAAGGGAGAGCGGGGATGGATTTTGGACGACGTCAGTGAACCGTGGCTTTTTTCTCTTCCTTTTGTTTGGAAGGGAGGAAGCCTGAGCAACGTCAGGCATTCACGCGGCGATACTGTTGTGCCCGCATCGAGGACGGAGGAATTGGCAGTTGAAGTTGGTCTAAGGCATATCTCAGACGACATCTCTTTTACGTTCTTCTTAGACGTCGTTTGGATGGGATAGAACGAACCAGGGTCAACTCGACGACGCACCATTGCTATTCGCTATTCGTCAAACCCGGCAAGAAAAAGCAAAACAACTATTCGTACATCCCCCATGCAACCACCACCGCCCAGCGGCCAGCCCTCCAAGGCGGCGGCCCCGCGCCACGGCGCCAGCTTCGACCCGTGGAACTCGTCGTCGACGGGCCACCAGCGCCCGGAGCACAACCCGGGCACCGGGTGGCGCGAGTCGCGCAACCGCAAGCTCAACAGCCAGTTCCGGGGCGGCGCATCGGGCGGCGAGCGCCTCAGCGACTCGGTGGGCGCCGGGTCCGAGGACTGGGATGACAAGCACAAGACCCTGATCCCCAAGGCCGTGCGGGAGCGCACCCAGCGGAGCGTCGTGGACATGCTGGTCCAGCCGGGCAAGATGCGCGAGAGTCTGCGCGACGACGACGACGACGACCCTGCGGACGGTGGCTTGACGGCCGAGGAGGCCTTGATGGACAGGCGTCGTCGAGAGGACGAGGGGCGAGGGCGCTCGCGGGCCGTGTTCGACGGCGTCGTGGTTTACGTCAACGGCAGCACGTTTCCCCTCGTGTCGGACCACAAGCTGAAGCACCTGCTCACAGAGAACGGCGGACAGATGTCGTTGCACCTCGGTCGGCGGCGGGTCACACACGTTATCGTAGGCCGGCCCACGGGGGGAGGGGGAGGAGAAGGAGCGGGAGGAGGGCTGGCTGGCGGCAAGCTGGACAAGGAGATCAAGAAGATCAGAGGGGCAGGGGTGAAGTTTGTTGGAGTTGAGTGGTGAGTGACGATTTGACTGGCCCCTATTCCTTCCTCCCAGCTATGTCTCTGACATGTCACCATCATGTCATGGGACGACCAGCGCGGAAAGCATGCGCAACGCGGAGATCATGGCTAACTTCAAACAGGGTCCTCGAAAGCCTCAAGGCCGGCAAGAGGCTGCCCGAGGCTGGTTTCTCAAACATGAAGATTGCGCCCAAGGCACAAGCCAGCGTTTACGGGGTCTATGCCAAACAGGCCCCCCCAAGACGGGCCTCAACTCCAGCCTTGGCCAACGGAAACGGCGAGGATGCAGATGTCACGAAACGGAGGGAACACTAGGCCGATTGATACGAGCGTCATGGCATCGTACACGGGCGTCGGAGGGGGGTTGACCTCAGGCAGCACAGCAGTTGCACGGCATTTGAGCATTTGGGCGGACTTGCATGATATCGATGACGGCGCAGGATGGATGGCTCTTTGATTTTACGGGCTGGAGGGCATACCATGGGAAGAAGAGGTGGCGGTATATGTCCTCGCGGACACTTGGGAGGTCTTTTGAATTCAACTTGTTTTGCCCCATGTCTTGGGTAGCCCCCCCCCCCCCCCCCCCCCCCCCCCCCCGT
>WPDF01000195.1:15139-118633 GCA_019137265.1 Neonectria coccinea | reverse complement strand
AGCTGGAACCGGAGGCCGGAGTCCGGACCTTTGTATGGCACGGGGAGGAGCATGTTGACGCTGCCGGCGGCGAAGACGTCGCCGCCGACCGAGTCCTGGCCGTCGTGGGGTCCTAGACCACCGAGCTTGAAACCGCGCACATCGGTAGGACCGCCGAGCTGGAAGCGGTCGTTGAGCCGGCTCGGGCCTATCTTATCGCCAAATTCGTAACCGAGAGGCAGCGGGCACAACATGCCCAGCCTGAGTCCTGCGCCGACCGAGATGCCTGTCCGATGGGGGCAGCCGGGGATAGGAACGGGAACCGCGCCTGAGACTTCAAACTCGCCCTTGGAGAAGGCAACGTCTCCCGCGAGAGGACCCACGCCGGCGACCTCCAAGCCGGACCGCAGCATGTAGCCGCTCTGAGGAAGCTGCGGATTATCTCGTCTTTCTCGGTAGAAGGTGTGCTTGACGGAGTTCTTGATGGTGTCTCCGGCGTCGGCCCGCACGGTTGGGCTCGCAGTCGCGCCTAGGCCTGTGATCTGTCGCCACACGCCAGAATACTCGACCGACTGGGTATCTCGCTTCTCGTTGAGCCATGAGAACCGGAGCGTGCCGCCCTTAACCACCTCCTCGTGCGAGGCCCAGGGCTTCTCGGCGGCCGAGGCCAAGCCCTCGAGGGATATCCTCAAGTCCGGATTGCTCGCGATTGGGGCACTGAGGTTGGCACTGTACGCCGAGCGGGTCCGCGTTCCGGCCTTTGCGTTGAGCGTGAGCATCTCGGCACCGCCAAAAACGTTGCGCCAGAGCAGAGAGCCATATGCAGAGCCTTCGCCGTTGCCCACGTCGGTACCGGTTTGGAGCTTGAAGCGGGAGAGTTCCCGTACGCGGATATCGACGTTGACATCGTTGGGAGACGTCGAGGGATCGGTTTGCTGGGCTGAAGTAAGGAAGACCTCGGGCTGTGGTGTGAATATCTCTGTTGCTATATTAGCATTGCAGGTCGGTAGATGCGGTGTGCGGTGACGACGTACGGAGTCCATCGAGCTTCGCGCTCGCAACGCGTAGCTTAGATATCACATCGCCAATGGTAGAGCCGGAGTTCTGAGCATCGCCGACGAGGGGACGGAAGATGGGCTCGAGGAAATCGTTGCGGGTGTTGGTGGCTCCGTGGACTCGGATCTCGTTGAGGGTCATAGGGGCGGACATCTGGTCTCCGATCTGCGGCACAGTTAGCGACAATGGTTCCCAGGTTATTACTGTATGCGTACCAGGTTCGCCATGCGGCGCTGCTTGGCCTCCTCCTGCTCATGCTGGAATTCGGGTTTCGACTCGGCCTCATGGAGCAGGGCACCGGCGTCGGCGTGGAGCTTGCTGAGGGCATCGGGGCTCTGGGAGCTGTTAGCAATTGCACCTGGATGGCAACACAGGCCACGATGGACTCACAGACGCCGCGGTAGAGCTCGAAAAGGCAGCCATTGTCACAGGCTCGACAACCACCGTCGTTGCTTGTCAGGATCGCGGGCACACGGGAATTGCTGCGCACGTCCGAAGTGGTGGTTCGACACATCCTTGACATCCCAGCTGCTCTGGATTGTGTGGCGCAGCGGCCATGATGCAACCCAAGTCCCTAGCCAGCAGCGGTGCCCAAACTCTCAAGCCACCTACCTCTGTGGCTGGTGCTCGGCCGGGGGTCATTTGGTCCCCTCTCCCCCAAAATGATGTCGTCGTCCCCTGCGCAATTCAAAGACATTCATTCTTTGACCCTTCTACATCTCCGATACATCCACTTCCCGACGCAGCCACTCCACCGCGCGCATCTTGCAGCGTTCTTTTCTTTCCCTTTGCTCGTCTCTTCTCCTTGTGACTTCTCTTGCCTCCCCTAGCGATTTAATCATCTTGTCCGCGTCCTCACGCGACCAGCAATCTGGTCACTTCACCTCCCTCAACCAACCCCCAACCCATCACCGACAGTCCGTTCGACCGCCACCGCAATGGCCAGCAAAGCAGCGAACAAGCGGGTATGTCTCCTCGAATATCCATCACTCTGCGCTCTTTGCTAACACTCGTTTCTAGTTGACGCGCGAGTACAAGACCATCTCCGAGAACCCGCCGCCTTACATCACCGCCCACCCCTCCGAGTCCAACATCCTAGAGTACGCTCCCCACCCCCAGAATGCGAATTTTCTACTGACCTTGATGTGCTAGATGGCACTACATAATTACTGGTCCTGAGGACACTCCTTATCATGGGGGCCAGTACTGGGGCACCCTGATGTTCCCTCCGAACTATCCGTTTGCGCCACCCGCCATTCGCATGCACACCCCATCTGGTCGCTTCCAGCCATCAACCCGACTCTGCCTCTCGATCTCCGACTTCCATCCCAAGTCCTTCAATCCCGCGTGGGAGGTCTCCACCATCCTCATCGGGCTTCTTTCTTTCATGACGAGCGAAGAGATGACGACTGGCTCCGTTTCCAGCACCGCTGCTGAGCGCCGATACCTAGCGTCACGATCCCGCTGGTGGAACTCGACTGGGAACGGGTCAGCCTCAAAAAGCAACCCCGCATTGAAGGGGAATGTCAAGGCGGGCGACGGTGGTGCCAAGTTCAGAGCCGAGTGGCCCGAGGTTGAAATCGAGAACTTGGAGTGGATGAAGAAGAACAAGGTTGACGTCGTGACGGGCAACCGATTAGACATGGACAACGCCGCTTCTTGTCGCCCCCAGCTGGGCATCGCTGCGTCGGGCAGCGGCCATCAAGCTCAGGCTGTTGTAGATGCCGTTGTCCAACAACGAGAGGCCGGAACCAGCTGGATCTACCGCAACAAGCTCCTTGTAGCGGGATCCGTCATCTTCCTCTATGTTCTCATCGCAAGGCTGGTGAGCGGCGATGGAGTCAACTCATCATAGAAACAGCCCGGCCGCGCTTACCAGCGCGCTCTTGATTCTTTTTAGGGGTTAATGATACTTGAAAGGGCGCCGAGGATGGGGGTTTTTTTTTTCAATGCCAGATACCAGAAGACTCGCGTCTTGAGTATGGCGTTCTAGGGCACACAATACAGTCTTCACTTGATCTTTGGCGATGGGGTTTGCATGTGAAGGCATAACTTGAGGGTTGTTGGGCTCGGCTTAGGCATTGGGAGCGGTTAAGGTTGCTACTCAATCAGGCAGTTCAGTACATCGCGAGGTAGTAATGTGAGGGGTGTAAATGGGTAACGTTATCTTCGCTCCATGCGTACTGTAATTGGGTGCTAGACTGGTGCATGAGGTAAGTGATGTAGTCTGGATTTCAAACTGGGTCAGAATCCTACCCTGAAGTCCGCATCATGGGGAGTTGGTTATCTGCCCCCAACCAACACATAAGCCTCACCGTGTCAAACTGATAACCGCATGTAAAACCACAAATTTATTGCATCTGATTCACATTAAGCTGCACGTAGTTTAATTCCGGACTGGAAATTATCGTGTCTCGGGAGAGAGAGTTCTTATTAGAACGCAAATGTTTAAAGTAGTGTACAGTAACAAACGACTTTTCACAGTGTATCTCAACTTTTTGCAACGCAAGCTGTCACTTTGTGAGGAGGAACGTTGGCTTAGATATGTCAATGTTCTAAAATACTGAGGCTAGAATATTCTTCGAGGTGGTTATGAGACATCTAGTGCAGGAACAGTGTGGGAGAACGAGGTGCCGATGCCGAGAATGGATGAAGGAGAGTAGAACGTGGACTAAGTATTTCCAACTCCAGGCTTAGGTCAATCTAAGGTAAGGCACCTCAGGGATGATAAGAGAAGCTGCTGTGAATCAGCGATGAGGGGAAGGGTGAGCGCCTAAGAGAATTACTGAGTAGGTGTGAATCTCTGAGTATTCGCAAGTCTTCATGGCCCATCCGCCGGAAGCCGAATTTCAGCCGGCACAGTGCCGTGGTCAGGAACAGGATCCATGATGCATGGTCAATAGAAGGCTAATAATATGTACTTCTTATTACATGGGGGTAGCTCGGATGCCCTGTCACCTGTGTTTAGGGCGGCGTGTTTGTCTGAAAGGCCGCTAGCCGGGCACTCCCACTTTACGCGCGCGGGGGAAGTTTCGCACTGGCAAAAAAAAAAATTGTGACGAAGGCCGGGGAGCCGTTGGACGAGGAGAGGGCCAACTAGCAAACAAACAAGGGCCGAGAGGTCTAGAAGGCACCATCTCCGACATCATCGCCGCCGCCCGCTACTACTTCTGCATCGACGTCCCAACTTTTCGACCCTTCAACTCCTCAGCCCTTTGCCCTTCAGCTTCACCGCGGCCCTCCCCTTGCATCCAACACGTCCGGGGAAGGCCTTCTGAGTCCCTGCATTTTACCTAAACCTGGACCTACAGCCGCCAACAACAACGCTCGACAACCCGCTGGCCCCCATGCCTCCTCCCGCCGCGCATCCATAGAGCCCTCCTCTCTCGCCTCTCGACGACAATTCCGCCGCACCCGACTCCATCGACGACTTGCATGCCCATCATGGCGCCCGGCAACGGCAACGCCTCTGCCAACACGCGCAGGCACCGAGGCAGTAAGCTGGCCCAGCCGCCGTCCAAGCCCGTCACGCCCGCCATCCCTCTGCCCTATGTGAAGCGCCAGGCTGCTGCCGCCGCCGCGGCCACTGCTTCTGCCAATCCACCGCGATCCGAGACGAAGAACACGAATGGTGCTGCGACCGCCAAAGCCAAGAAGGACACCAAAGCTCCTGCTGCTGCCGCCGCCGCCGATGCAGCTCCAGCCGTGAAGCCTGCGAAGACCTCCCGACCGGAGAACGGACCCGAGACAACCAACGGCGCGGTCAAGGCAAACCACCAGCATTCTTCCGGTACGTACCATGCATGCATGCCCGCGACGAGCGTTTGCTCCCTCACAAAACAAACAAACAAACAAACCTTCCATGGGCTCTTGGCTGACTCTTCTGCTGCTGCAGCTGCTGCGTCCATCTCTGAACAGGCATCTACCACCAGCGAGCTGTCCGATGCCCCCAAAGTCACCACCGCCGCGACCACGACTTCCGATCATCTCGACCAGCCCACCGCTTCGCCCAAGGCCACTGTTCGAGCTCAAGCTTCCAACCATCGCTCTCCCAGCGATATTCCACAGAAGCCCAACGGCGTTGCTAGCAAGGGGGAAATGAAGCCCCATCAAGCTGAGGCAACTCGGTCAGGCGAGGGACGGACCTTTGTCCCCACTACGACCGATCACCCTACTGCCAAACACCCCACCAAGGCTCGACCTCCTCCTGCTATAGATCCCTCTCGATACCAGATGCCTCCCTCTTTCCAGCCTGTCAACCGTCCCCTCGGTCTGGCTGCTAATGGTGACATGTCCCGAGCTCACCGTGGGCCTAATGCCCCTCACATGCACCAGCCGCACCCAAGCAACGGTAGCATTCACTTCGGCACCTTCCATGGCTCTACCAGCTCCTCGCCGGCCCCTCCGCTCTCCGGTGGCTTCGCTCCTCCCCCGGGGATGCCTGGCCAGGAGGGTCGACCGCCCTACATGGGACATGCCAACGGCTTCCCTCCGATGATGCCGTACGGCGGCGACATCACCTTCGACAGCTACGGCAGGCCGTCCATGGCGTATGGGCCAATGGATTCGTACCCTCCGTATGGAAACTTTGGGCCATCGACGCCGCACAGCTTCCACGATTCGCAGACGTCTGGCCATCCAGAGGACAACGGCATGTTTAACCAATACCAGCCAGGGCCTCGAAACGGTGTCAATGGGCTCGGCGATGACTCACCTAATCACCCTGGAAGAATGTTTGGCGGTCCCGAGTACCCCAGGATGCCAAATCACGGACCCCCACCACACATGAATCCCCCCCCCATGGATGAGGCGGATGGTCTAATTGGCCACCTGCAACAACAATTTGGTGTGCCAGACTTTTCTGACTGCATCTTGGAGCTTCGATATGAGGATAACCGAGCGCCTGTTCGCATCCCGGGTCACAAGATCTTACTTTCTCGAAGCTCCGAGGTCGCCAGCATCCTGGCGAAGCAGACCTCTCATTCATCTGGTCCGACTATTCTTCTCGAGACGAAGAGCAAGTGGATCCGATCCGACTCGTTCTACATTGCTGTCCAACGTCTTTACGGGCTTCCGCTTTTCTCGATTCCTCCCCCTCCCGCCGGGGTCAAGCAAAGCGATGTCGCCGATGCTGGTTCCGCGATTGAGCGTCTTGACTTTGCCTTGTCCTATGCTGCTGCTGGCCAACTCCTCAATTGGGAGCCTGTCACTCGAAGAGGTTGTGAGATTGCTATCCAGCTCATCAGCTGGCAGACCATGGAGCGCGCTCTCGAATTTGCTCTCGAAGAGCACCTCGACAAGGCTTCTTACGATGCCTACAAGTATGGAGAAGGATCCAGAGCAATCCTGAACGAAATCGTGACCTACATTATCACCAACCTTCCCCCAAACTTCGTTCTTGATACTTCCGTTGAGTCGAAGCAGTTCCGTCGCTTGCCGCTCATTCCCGTCTCTACCCCTCCCACTGCGGTCACAAACCCAGGCCCTGCCATTGCTCGTGGAACTTCATTGCACCTGGGCAGAGTACGTCATTCTCAGCAGATCACTGGAATTCAGTTTGGGGACCTCTCTATGCCAGCGGGCAAGAATCCAGCCACAGAACACCAGGCCTCTCGACCAGCCTACGTACCATCCCATGCTGTTCTCTCCCGAGTCTTACTCAACATCCCTTTCGCCCATCTCAAGATGGCGCTCGAGCCAGGCACAAACAATGCGAATGGATGGAACAATGCAGAGCACCGGTACTACATCGTCAGAGATGTGGTGGCGGAACGCGAGCGACGCAGGCTGCAAGCTGTCGAAGCTGTCCGTGGTGGGCGAATCCCGGGCTGGGAGGCGATTTCAAAGCAGCTTTCTACCCCGGAACCACGGTACTTTGATCAATGGAGTGCCCTGGGTTGGAAAGAGGAGATCTCTCAGTCTGGAAACCCAGAGGGGGGACCTACTCTCGGACGTACATGGGTTCCCCTGATGGAGCCCCAGAACGGGACCGTGGCCGAGTATCCCTGAGTGAACAGGGGTCGGCGCTCTGACTGACGAGTTACGATTTTGCAGCGATATGGCGAGCTGGCATGTGCGTTTTTGCATTACGATCAAAAGTACTGATTCCCCTTTTTTGCGGATTTTTTTTTAGGCCTGACTTAGTTCCTGAGAATGGAACCGACTTGATGCTCTTGTTTAGGAGGATGACCCTTTTTTTGCGGGCGAGGATTCGACAAGAATTTTTGCCGGATACCTAGGATGACGTCGAGAAGGGCTTTGGTCTCCGGGATGGGAACCTCCTCGGCTTCTCATCTGAAGCAACTGTGTTGAGGTGGAACTGATGTTTCCACGGCGGATGAGTCAACACTGGCTCTTGGAGAGCTTGGTTACGAAAAAAACCTGGATTGGACCTAAAATGGGAGATGCCGGATTGAAAGATGAAGGCAAGGAAGTTGGAAACGGGAACAAAAAGGCACAAGGGAAGGGGAATAGTGGGAGATGAAAGCATACAGGCGACCCAGTGCTCAGTTTGGGAGATGAGTTGGTTTAGGAGAACCTCAAACCCAAGAAAAGAAGCTGTCAGAATGGGATAGAGCTTTGGTCTTGGGTCCATCAATGCCTGACAGTGCTCATGGGGAGGATTATGGCAATCGCGGAAGGGACGGATACGGAGTTGGCCAGTGATCTTGAGACGAAACTTTAGCCTGAAAGGAAGGGAAGGGAGTTTTGGGACAAGGGACAAGGGACGAGGGACCAAGGACCAAGGAAGGACAAAGACCAGAGGGGATGGTCAGAGTTGAAAACAAAAAAGATGTTCTATTGGTTCGTTAGTCTGCCTACTTATGCACATCTAATGTTTAGATGAGGTATGGATAGTAGGGACGGGGAATGAAGAGACGTGAGGGCGTTGTCCAACTGAAGAAGACCTGGGTGATGCTCAAGCCTGTCTATGGCGTACTGTACTGTGAGGTGTCCTCGCATGAATTTTAACAAGATAGACGTTGGCCATTCATTTGCGGGATGGGCGGGATAAAACGAGGCCATGGCACGCCACGTCGTTTCTCATGCAAGGCGTGCGTGGTTGGCCGATGGGCTCTCGATTTGGTTATGCGGCCAGCTGGTCACGTAAGTTAGAATAATCTGTATGGAGGATGATGATGGCTCAAGGGTTGTTTAGGGGCTTTCCGGAGGAGGTTCTCTTTGAGGAATATGATAGTCTAGTCTGGAGCACGGTCAACCCAAGATTTGATAGTCTAGACGAAGAAATACATGGTGCGTATCTCGTATCAAGATCCTGGCCGAGTGGGGAATCCTTGCACAACCGAGCCATGCCAATGATGCCCGTCTCTCGCGCCATCGTCATCATGGCTGTGGATTGGCTTGGTCCATCCTCATCAGCGGCCTTCAACCGCTAATCATGCACTACGCCCGCCAAGACTCCGCTAACACATGCGCTGAAAGTGGCCTGCCCCGCCCCCGTAATCTGCCCGCTGGAGCCCGTCCGGCCATTAAAGGCAGCCGAGCCGAGGCTCTCCTCCCCACCCCAGCTTTCCGCTGCTCATCCAATTTCATTTCAATTCCTGCCGGACAGACGCGACGGACGCCACCCACAACTTTGCTCCGACACACACACGACGATAAATTCAACTTCGACCAGTCACTCCTTCTTTCATCCCATCTCGAACGTCTTCGTACTCTGACGATCCTCGACTCGCGCCGACCGCGCTCTGTCTTATCGCTGGCTTGGATGCCGTCGACAGCTCTCCCGATGCGCCGCGCAATTGGAGCTCGTGCACCTGCGACATCGTGAGCTCTCCCGATAACGACCACCACAGAGACTGGACGTCGAACACAGCTACCGAGCAAGCGATCGAGCGCCTGTATCGCCACTACCGCTTTTGATCTTGTTCTGCTTTCACGATATACTCCCCTGAGACTCTGGACTCTGGACTCTGGACCCCCCACAATGGCAGCACCCACCCCCTCCAGTGACCCGTCCCGGGCGCGACAAACCTCCATCGCAGCCTCATCATCGGCCTCGTCCTCGTCGAGGGCCGCCTCAGATCCCGTGCTGCGCAACGCCTTGCGATACACCATCTCCGCGCGCGAGTACGCCAGCCTGCACAAGTACATCCTATCGCGATCCCGCGTTCTCCGTCGCAACACCCCTGCCCCCAGCCGGGTCGAGAAAGCACTTCAACCTCCCAAGGGCGGCGACGACTACAATGCCAGGACCATCCGTCATGTGCTCAGAGTCTTTGTTGGTACATGGCTGGGAATGAAGGGTCTGGATGTCATCAAGAAGCGCATGGGCGATAAGGAGTAGGTCCATCCCTGGAGGCAAGTCATTGCCAAGTGTTGTCTTGACTAACCGGCCACGACAGAGCGAATGCGAAAGCCAAGAAGCAGCCCTTCTACAAGTCTGCCGCGCTGAGACTGTCGTTATCCCTCTCGACCATTCTCTTCCTCTATCGCCTCCTCTTCCGCTTCCTCACCCGGTTGCGCGTGCACCTGCTGGATCCCCAGGTCGAGCCTTTCCGAATGCGCAACCCGCGCACCGCCGCCACCCTCACCTCGCCATATGCCCCGGCTGTCGGTGCTTCATTCGCGGGTCTTGCGCTGGGAATTTTCCCGCCTGAGAAGATGCGCGTCACCATCGCCATCTACGCCGCCTTCCGCGCCCTCGAGTTTGGCTGGAACCTGTTTGAGGGCGAAGGCCTTATCTGGGGCCGCAAAGGTGGCATTCTCAAGGAGCGGCCTTGGTGGTTTGGTAGCTGGATGTTGCAGCCGCTGGCATACGGCCAGTTGCTCCATGCCGCCGTCTTCGATCGCGACTGCTTCCCCAAGGTCAGTACTCCCGAACGACTGAACATCTAGATGTGTTCGCGACAAGGGACAGGACGCTAACTTGATAATAGCCGGTGGGAGACTTCATTTTCAAGAGCTCCTCCACTTATCTGCATACGCGCCCGCAAGACTGGCCATCCAACCTCAAGTGGCCACAGACGTCCCAGATCGTTGACAGTCTGGCCCAGATGGCACGCCTTAACTGGCCGTATGTCCACCCTGAAACCCTGTTCGAGGCCTCTCACTGACATGGCGATAGTACGTACATCTCGCCGACTCTGTTCCCCAACAAGGTGGATGTTCTCCCTGCCTCTCTCGCTGCGATTGCGCCCTTGACCTCCCGAGCGCACCCGCTCATCACATCGCTCTCGTGTGCGACTCTCCATCCTTCCGACCCGTCCTGCGCCCGGAACTACCTTACTTTCTGGCTCAACACGTTCCCGCCGCTGGCTCGCTTCTTTGTCGTCATCTACTCCGCCCTCACCGTCGTGCCCCGTCTCTCGACCCTCTACCACAGTCCCCTAGCCACGCTGCAGCGCATCATCTCCCGCGCCCTCCGCTCGTCCACCTATGCAACGGGTGCTATCTCTACCGCCTGGGCCTCCATCTGCTTCTTCCAGACCTGGCTCCCACGCCACGTCCTCGCCACCCAGCGCTTCTTCCTCGGCGGCTTCTTCGCCGGTCTCTGGGCCTGGGTCGAGCGCCGACACGGTCGTGGTGTCTTCCTGTACACGGCTCGCGCGAGCGTCGACAGCCTCTGGAAGGTGGGCGTCAAGCGGCGCTGGTGGAAGAGCATGAAGGGCGGCGACGTCTGGGTCTTCATGCTTGCCCTCATGGTCACGGGTGCTGTCTACGAGCGTGATGCGCAGGCTATCCGCGAGGGCAACTGGAGGAAGGGTATGAGTTGGGTGCGAGGCGAGGGCTGGAGGGATTACAGCGTGGATGAAGATGATGAGGAGGAGCAAGAGAAGGAAGACTGAAGTCGATTTTTAATGTATCATGAAACTTTCGGAGTTTGGGGAACTGAGCGGGTGGGCTCATGTACGGATACCTTGGGCAACTACGGGAATTATGAAGGCTGGTTCTGAGTATTATGTATATATTCAATTAATTATTCTATTTATAATGCTTGCTGGTTCCAGGGAATACCACTTGTTCAATGTGGCGGACAGTATATACTAAATTACGTCAAGAATGACAGGAGGGCACCTATGCCCACACCATGCGAAATATATAGGGGATCAGCTTCAACCAAAGGAAGACTGCGCCGTAGACGGCAACGAGAATGACCAGGCCACCTACAATTAAACCGAAGTCGTCGATAACCTCACCCAGGTCCGGCACATACTCGACCGGAAATTCTGGTGTTCTGAGGTTATTCCTATAACCGTCGTCACGCCTCGGACTCCGCAAGCCGGGGCTGCTACTGGGTGGCGGCGTGAGCAGGCCTTGACTTGCGTGCGGCTTTGAGCGGGGCGTTGGGACGATATTCGTTCGGTGACGCTGGGAGAAGCCGTTCGGGGGAGGGGAGTAGCCCTCGCGAAGGGGTAGGTCTGACATGGTGATGGGTGTAATGTCGAAGGAGCTGTGTGAGGACTGAGCTTGCTTGTTAGGAAAGAAAATATGCGGGTTTCCGAGCTTCTTACTGTGACTGCTTTATAGGCAGCGTGCTCTTTTTTTTTTGGCTGTAGCCAGTGAAGCTGGTTTCGCTGAACAATGACGGTGAATAAAAAGAAGCGGGTGTATCCGCAGAACACGGATAGGCACCCGCTTCATTGTTCAGGGGTGTTTTTTTCTTAAAACAGGTCATGTTAGAGGATACATGGCATTGGTACACATGTTCTGACGGGGATATCCGGTGATGTCTGAAGCAGGATGCGATTTCTGTGAACAATATACCACGACCTCGGGCAAACATTCTGGTGTTGAGATGCCTGGTCCCGAAGAACAGTTGAAGTGTCTGTAATCATGGATCAAGTTCATCGTACATTAGTCTAGGCAGCATCCAGACCGCAGGTATAACTAGTCTTGTGGTCTCTGAGAGTCGAATCAACAACTCCCGTCACACCCCGGACGAAGATCTCGAATACGATCTTCGATTCCACTAACATCTATACAATCTTTTCGACCTAGTCAACTCCCGTCGTCCAAGATGTCGACTGACACACACGACGAGATGGACGTCCCAGACATCCAACTTGAACCCCCCTCCCCCCTGGATCAGACCCCCCCAGCTGACCACGACACTAGCATCTCCTCCTCGAAGAGCAGGTTCGTCGAAGAGCTGTCCCCATCCCCGTCGCTCCTCCATCACCCGCAGTCGCAGCAGCGGCCCGACCTGCGTGGTGGCCTAGCCCCGGGCGAGGAAGAGGAGGACGACGACGACATCTCGGAGCCGTACCTCCTCTGCCCCAAGGTGAATCTGGAGCAGCGCATCGCCGACGGCTCCAGCCTCTTCGGCACCGAGGACAACAACGCCCTGTTCGAGATCGGCAGATACCGCGCCACCATGGCCGGCTTCATCGTCTCGAGCTACACCCTCCCCGGAAACGAGTACCGCGCCGCCGTCCGGGAGCAGAGCCCGGCCGAGGAGGTCAAGTCCGAGTACGCCAGCCTCTGGCTGCAACTCCAGTTCTTCTGGGACGAGGCGGTGCGCACGCAGCCCAACCCCATCGCCGACGACCCCACGGAGCTCGCGCACGCCGTGGATCTCATGGCCGACGTCGCCGCCGGGCGTCTCGTCGCCGACAAGCCCGACTACCCGGCCGAGCGCGCCCTCTGCGTCATCAAGGAGCTGCGCCGCCGTCTCCAGCGCCTGGAGCTGGTGCTCAAAACCGCCGTGAGCGCCTGCGGCGAGCCCCCGAAGCTGCACTGCGGCTGCGTCACGCCGCTCGCCCTGAAGCGCGGCAAGGACAAGACCGCGCTGTGGTCGCGGCTCTTCGATGCCGGCGCCTCGGACGCGCAGGTCTCCGAGGACCGGCAGTTCCGCATCCGCGACGTGGCCTGCCTGCTCCGGCTGGAGGACTTCCTGACGCACGTGTCGCGCGAGTTCGAGGGCCAACTCAACCGACGTCCCGAGCCAGAGAGTCTGGTGATGACGGCCATTAGCTTCATGGAGAAGCCGCTTTTCGATATCCTAGACGGCGAGGAGATCCGCACGCTGGACGATCTGAAGAGCGCCTGGGTCTACTTGCTCTGCAGCCCGACCTTCCGCGGCGCCGTGGTGCGCGAGATCCAGGCCATGGTCAGCGACGCGGTTGCGTTCCGTAAGAAGCACGGCCACGGACAGCACCGCGAGGGATGTGATCGCTGGGTTGGCAAGGCCGGCGGCGGGGGCTTCATCAAGCAGCTCTCGTTCTCGAACCTTGCGGCCGAGGCTCGGCCCCGGTCCAAGTCGAGCCCGTTGCGTACCTTCTTCAAGAAGGCTTAGAGAGGTAAGCCGGAGGATTGACATAGTGTAAGATTAACGAGATACCGTTGTTTGCCATCTCCAACAAGGCTTAGAGCAGGTGAGCCAATGATCGATATCGTGAGAGATTAACATGATAGCATCAAACAATACAACGCAAATCTGAGAGTAGTTTATTTTTTGATATCTCGCTCCCTGTAAATTGTGACTGTATGGTGTTGACTTGATTGTGGCTCCATGATAAGCATCTTATAAGAATACGACAACTTGTCTCATCCTGCAAGTTCAAATTATCTTAAAACGAGGCTAGGTTGAGAGGAAAAAAATGGATGTGTTGTTGTACTACATGAAAGCCTTTCGTATTCCTCGGCCATGTTAGAGCCGAGGAGCTCGAATGTGCGACATAACTACCAGAAGATTAGATTGTATATAGTTGTGAAGTTGACAAAGAAGTCGATGCGTACGAATCCCAGTTGAACGAAGTAAAATGGTCTCACAGTACATTTACTGACCCCCATGTTCACTCTGGGAAGGAACTTCAGTCTATCGTGTCGCTCAAGCTATATTCCGAGGCAAGTTGCTGTACCGTCTTTCAAAGATTATTGGTCCAACGTTCCAAAGAACAGTCTCGCCAGAGTTCTTTTTGGGTTTCTTTTTTAGGACGGGACGAAAGCTCGTTGAAATGCTGGCTTGAGTCTGCGGCGTGGCGGCTTTTTCCTGACCCTCGTGTCATTGCTCGTCATCATCAAGACACCCCTAGAAAGGAGCATGCATTCCACCTCACTTTCTTTCCGTTCTCTATTATTCAAACCATGTATCTTAGACACTTTGTAAGACACTCACGGAACAGCTCGACCCCAGTCATCGACCATGACCTGACCATGACAAGAATGCTAGGTCTTGGCGGCGAAGCCAAATCGAGGCGCGGAACTGCATCTTCCGAGCCCAAAAGATCGTCAGGAACGAAGTGTAATGAAGCTGTCCCACTCGGGATTTACCTTGGTTTCTCGCAGACGGCACTCATATCTCGTCTGGGTCTCCCTAGTTGTGTACAGACTGTTGTGTCGATGCTTAGTCTAAGTAATGCGCCGACAAACACCAGCGGACCACTACGTATGAACAGACCGGAGCAATTGGACGGCAACATCTTGTGTGAGCACATGGCGCCTTTCGACCCAATTATGGACGACCTATTCGTGCAAACATTGTCTTACACACGATTTATGACAACCTCAACGCCGCACCTCGAGGGCTCCAAAATCACTCAACCAGAGACGTCAATGAACCAGTGACAAGTATGCATAGCTAATCAAGATTCCCCGCTCCATCGTTGAGCTACCCAGATCAATGGCCTTGAGGCCTTTCCAATGTAGTAATAAATCATTGTAAACAAAAATGTTTTCCCAAATTGTCCCAAACGCCGTTTCCCTTTCCAAGAATGTCTATCTTGGGCCAGGGATATGCTGCCGTAATTGTCATGAATATTATAGTGTCGCTGTGATGTCGTATTTAAAGGAGGGGATGGGGTACCACTGTGGTGTGATGGCCAAGTGGTGGAGTAGTGTGAGTTCTCTCGTCTCAGTCTCATGCTGGAGGCGGAGGTTGCGGTGTGCTCCTTGAGCTGGCCCTGTCCGCCTTGGGCTCTACCAGCGGCTTTTGTGCGTAGATGCTGTAGAAGGGGAAGTAGGAGTGAAACCTGGGCAGGCCGTTGACCTCCTCGCTGAGAGCCTTGCGGACGTCGATGAGAAACATTTCGATTTGCAGGTTGGTCCACATCAAGCCATCGCGAAACGGCCGCCGGGACAGGCCGATCAGCCCCCACATGATGACATCGCGCAAGACGTGCCCGCATTCCTGGAGCCGGACCTTCTTGGCCCAAGGCCCGATGGGGCACTTGAGGCTCTCGCGGACCTGGCCCTGGAACCCGGCCGCCACCAGCTCGTCCTCGACGCAGCAGATGCCGTGGATGTCGGTGCCCAGGGCCGCCATGCCTTCTTGGAGGTACCGCAGGAAGTCGCGGAGAGCGTATGGGCCATCGCAGGAACTATCGTCGCATGCGGAGATGTATTGAAACTCCTGGACTTCCACATAACCCCCAGGCTTCAGGTGTCTGTGAAGAAAGTTAGTGGGATGAACCGAGTCGGAAGCAAACGGATCGGCGGACGCACTTGTATATGCGCTCCCACAATTGGGGCCGGTCTCGTATCGAGTGGATGGTATGGCGGACATGTATATAGTCAAACTTCTCGTCGGGATAGGTCCAGCCTGCCTCGTGCTCGATGTCGTCTACGACAAACAAGACGTTTTCGGGGACCCAATCGGGCTGGATGGGGGATAGGTCCATGCCGTGGAATTGGCATTTCGGGTATTCGTCAGCGACTGCAGATCAAAGTTAGCCAGACAGTTCAGTCGTAGGAAGTGTCTTCTCAGCGGCAACGTACGATCGATACACCATTTGCCAGTCCCGGTGCCCAGATCCAGCACCTCGCCTCCCTGCTCGAGGCGCTCGTGAATTGGCGCAAAGAACGACTCCCCGTCGCACAGGTAAATAGTGAGATTGTGCTTCAGGTCGTCGCGGTACTGCTCCGTCTCGTCGTTGGGGAACAGATATTTGCCCGCGTGGTAGGCGTGGTAGCGAAGGCCGCCGTCGACGATGTGCTGGCGGATGCTGTCGGTCAAGCTGCGGGTGTCGTCGAAGTCCTCGGCGCCGTACTCGCCGCGCTCGATGCTCTGGATCACGGCGGCTTCCTGGGTGCTGCCCACGGCGATGGCCGAGGTGGACGACGCGGGGGACGGTGGACCGTGGCGGCGGGCGGCGGATTTCGCTTCGGCTTCGGCGTCGTCTTCTTGGTCCGCGTCGGCGTCTCGGTGATCGACGTCGTCGGCGGCGGAGGGCGCGGAGGCAGACATGGTGGAGAGATGAGAACTGTCAGGGCCGGGCTGCTTGTCGGACACGGTCGCGGGCGGTTCGCGCCCAGGTGTACTGTGTAGTAGGATGGAGCTGGGAGGGGAGTTCATGGCTGGTGGCGTGAGGCACTGAATGAGGCCTGAGAGCCCTAAGCCGTACTCGTCCGTGGTAGTTATACTCGCCCTTCTAGACAAAGAAAGGAAAGAAGTTGGGAATTGGTGGTGGCCCCCGCTGAAGAGACAATTGGGGAGAGGAGGGGGGGGGGGGGGGTCCCAACTTATTAGACTGAAACTAAAACCCAAAAGTAAGAAGGACAAAAGAAAAATAGAAAAAAGGCGCGCTAAACGCAAGACGGGGGGAGTTCGGCATCCAGCGACAAAAAGCGACCGTGACAGTTGCTTGCGGGTGACAGTGACAGTGATTGACACAACAGACTCTTCTGATGGATGGATGGATGGATGGATGGATGGCCGCCCGCCCGCCGATCGCAGTGGGTTTCGAGAACTGACGTCACGGTCCGAGCATCGGCCTGGACACTGTGCGGAGAAGAAGACCTTACAGATGCGGACTTTCAGTGGGAAATCCGAGTTGACCAGAACTGACAGAACTGACAGAACTGACAGAGGGCGAGACAAACCAGATCCAGACGGAGGGAAAACCTGGCAATGATCGCCGCTGGCGCCCCGGCATGGCCCCTAAATAAAAAAAACCCTCCCCCTCCGACACCAGACCAGAACCAGCCCAGGCTCCACGCACGACACTGACAGGACACAGCGCGGGACGGGAACCATCGTCTGGCTTGGAACCGAAGGTTAGGTTCGGGGTGGATCTTATCTTGGCGTGCCACGGCATTGTTCTTCGACCTGGTCTACACTGTGCCCATCGAGGGGGCATCCGTCCGTGCCCCCGTCCCCTGGTTTCGATCCCGGGATTCATAAGGGTCATCACCAACGAGTTTGCCTGTCGAACCCCCCCCCCCCCTGTTGGGTTTGGCAGTACCTGTTCATAGTTGAAGTTGCCCACCTCCTCATCTGGCTCGGGCCTTCTCGCTGTCTAAGTGCAACCAACCAAGCTCCCGGGCTCTCGCCTGACACAGTCCACTGGCACGGGCGCGCCCAACAACCAAGGCCGCGGGAATGGACAGACACGCAAGCTCCAGTTTTCTGCTGTTGGTTGGGCGTTTGCAGCAGGGCAGGTTAGATCAAAAATGCCATCTTCTCGCCCGGCGTCATTGGGTCGGCCATCCATGGTGGTGCAGCGGGCTGCCTCGGTTCCGCTGTGGGTGGCCGGGGGGGGGACCAACATGCTGCTGCAGCAGCGGGGTGGAGATGGATTCCATTCCCATTCCATTCCCATCCCATTCCCAGTCCCAGTGGTTACAGCGAAGTGGGATGGATGGATGGAGTCGAGGGGCTCCAACGTACAGTAGTAATGATACCCAGATAGGGGCCATCTCCACCGAGTCTGAGAAAGTCTCGGGACTGTTCTTCCATCTTCAACGGAGCGGAGAAAACCGTCAGTCCGTCGTGTTCGTTGCACGATACAGAGAATGCATACTTAAGTTAGCCATGCCAGAAGAGGAGACCTGGGCGTATGTGCCTAGGAGAGCTTATTTATTTAGTCATTCATACCCGAACATCACAGTGCGAAACCCACCAATAGGGCAATGTCCCCCGCAACCGAAGCAGCCATCTCAGCCTTCTCTGTCAACCAGGGACCTAACCAACCCAGCTAAACCGCCTCACTCAACGGAAGGCGATCCCGAGTAGGCAGCCCTGACAGCGTCACATCCCATCCCATCACATCGCCGGAGAAGCAAGAAGAAGCGCGCGCAAGCACGTCGCAACCCTGCCCGGGTCCCAGCGCCACGGGATGTGGAGGCACACCGATCATCCAAAGCGCAACGGTCCCCGGGAACCAGAAAACGCACTGTCGGGACCTTTGTTTTCTGCTGGTTGGTGTCGGTTGGGTGACAAAGGCCCCCAAAAGGTCGCAGTCGTACCGGCACAAGGGAACGCCAAAGAAGCCCCCCTGCAGTCTGCATATGAGGTGATGCGCTGGCAGATGGGACGGGGCCCTCTCGCCTTCAGTTGAACCCTGATTTGACAGGACGGGACGGGGATAAGAAGAGGGATTACCGATGCGGCGGATGAGGGAGGGGGGACAAAGAAGGGTGAACCTCGGGAGAAGACGAGAAATAACTCCTCCAGCATGGCTTCGCTTGACTAAACGACACGCACCACACGAAAAGAGACCAAACAGAGTCCGTGCAAATTGTAGAAATCCCAGGCGGCTGGTTCGGAGACGCGGGAACCCCCGAGATGATGCTCATCAACCGCTCCCTGGAGGACGCTCCGTTTCCGCGGCGCCGGGACCGCATTCGTGGGGTTTCCCTAGTTTTCGGGCCTGATGGATCTGGAGTCTTGTGCAACTCGTGCAGAGACGAGTTACGGCATTTACTTTTACGGTTCTTCCCCGTTATTCTGCAACGTCACCTCATGCTCATGCTCATGCAGTCACACCACAGCCATTCTACCGAGTCCCACGCAAACTTCCGGCCGAGCTGCACATCTACCGCTCTCCACTTCTCCCATCTTCAGACTCACCTCACCGGGCGCTCTCCCGCCATCTTTCATTAATTAGAAGGCCAGCTTACGTCGGTGGAGCGTGCGGTCAGATGCACCAAAAATGGCAAGAACCTTTTTTGCTGGCTGCCCTCGTCACAGTAACGGTGTAAGCCGGACCCAACCAACCGGGTCCGAGGCGAACCACAACCATACATCAAGAACGCATGATGGGTTGCCCATGTTTAGACCCGTGCTGGTGGGTCGTTTGTGACGAGGCGTGTTTTGGATTGCTGTGCTAATTAAATAAATCACGGTCACTCGGTAGGGAGCTTGCAGACTCTCGTAAAAGCCAACTCAGAATGTCGGTCGGCTGGGCATGTGCGTCCCCAGCCTGACTCATGAAACGGTTCCCTTTCGAGGATTTTGTGGTATTGTTTTTCTTTCGTCTTTCTCCATCGCCTCAGTGGCTCCCTAACTGCAGTCTGCAACAGCGCCGCCACCCGTTGCAATATGTTTCGTTGTCCAGCGTTCCGAAACCAATATCGAGAACTGATTTCTTGGTTTGATCCATGGCTGGAGTTCTAAGGAGAGAAGACAGTGTTATTTAGACTGTGCATATAATTTCTACTTAAAATTCTCTACTAACTATGTGCCTAACAAGTCGCACAACCAAACCACGCGGCATACTACGCAGAAGATTCTCGTTACTCGTGATAGAACCCCAGCAAAAGCCCAGCTCCCCTTCCCAGCAGGCAGCCTACTGTAACTAAACAATTTTGGATTGTTCTCGAACCCGCACGAGATGGGGTTGTGTTGGTTCTCCCTTCGTTATCCTCAAGCCACAGCCCGCACTCTCGGGTTTGCCGGTTCGCCACAGCATCTCCCGTGCATCATGTGCAACCCCTTGCGTCCCAAAGTGTCGGGACGCCACAGAAACAAAAGAACCACTACATACTGCCAAAGTGTCGAAGTGTTTTGGATGATTTTCTTGGTCTAGATCAGTGGCTCAACAACCCAAGTGACAACTCCGCTTCCACGTCGCGTGAATATCCGAAATGGGACGCCAAGACTCTCGGCTGATGGATGATCTACTAACTGCAGCATCTGTCGCCCTCCACAATCACTCTACCGACGGTCTCGACTGGTCTCGTCCCTTGTATATCTGCACCTACGTCTTATGCGTACCTACAGATATCACCTTGTGATATCCTAGACGTAACCCACAGAAAGCAGGCACGGATTTTCTCCCCAGCAGCATCAAGTTCATTGGTTGAAGAACAGGGTCAATTGCGTCGCCTAGGTATTCGCTTCAAGATATCAAGGTCCAGCGCAATCACAGCATGTGGGTTTCTTTCGACTTGACAAACTGGCCTAGACTTTGCCAATACCGAAGTCAGAACCCCCCAACTGGATGAAATAAAACTCAACAATCCACGAGTCCTTCCAGGGAGTACGAGGCCGGGAAAGGAGTGCTATTGATCAGCCAAGTCTACCTAACGCCACAAAACTTGGCAATCTGCAAGCTGAACTGTTCGTGACGCAACACAGACGTTCCCGCATATGAGAGTAGTCGTGCTCAAAAACAAATCCTCACCGTTAGTTTGGTTCACCGATACCCTTTTGCATCTAGAGTCGTAAGTAATCCCGGGGTTGTGGATGAGCTCTGGCCTCAAAGTGATGTATCACGGAGCTAGCGGTGCCGCACCCATCTAGACAGGGATCATCGACTGCTCCCTGGGACTGTCTATTGTTCAAGAACGTCCGAGCGCATGTACGTCGACGCTAGGGAGACTGGTTGACTGAGGAAGGGTGTTGCGATCTCTCGAAATCAGTATTGGGACACTTTTAGTCCGGTTCGCAAGTCGTTCAGCTGGAGTGAAATTGTCCGGATTGCATCGAAGTTAGCTCGCTTGTTAGACGGACACTTAACTCGACCTATGAGCGAGTTAAGTAGTTTGTGCAAGGGTTTGACATAAGCTTTAAGGCTGAAAATTAACAAATGTCAAGTATAGAGGGGAGATGGGCGCCTGACTGATACGAGACTCATTCGGGACTGGAATAGAGCCCCTTCTGTTCAGGCATGTCTCACGTTAAAATTCAAGGTTCAAGTTTCGGGTAACTGGTTCCATTACTATCAAGTCTTCTAATTTGACCACCAATCCATCACCAGATGTTGAGACGTTTACCAATTCTGGCTGGCAAGAAATGAAACGATCCAAGCTGTTGCTCCAGTGCGAGCGGTGTCACTCCTCAGGCAACATTTACATGAGGAAGACAGCACCGGCGATGAGAGCAGCGAGGCCAGGGAGAGCGTTCTGAACAGCGCCAGAGACGATGACAGAGGGGGTCTCGGTAGGGCAGTGAGCACCGGTACAGTCGTTGCCAGCGCCGTTGCCGCCGTTGCCACCGTTTCCGCCGTTGCCACCGTTTCCACCGTTTCCACCGTTTCCGCTGTTGTCACCGTTTCCGCCATTGCCACCGTTTCCGCCGTTGCCACCGTTTCCGCCGTTTCCGCCGTTGTTGCCGCCGTTTCCACCGTTGCCGCCGTTTCCGCCATTGCCGCCATTGCCAGTCTCAGTAGGGCAGTGCTCACCAGTGCAGTCGCCGCTTCCACCGTTGCCGCCGCTGCCTCCGTTTCCGCCGTTTCCACCGTTTCCACCGTTACCGTTGTTGCCGTTGTTGCCGTTGCTGCCGCTGTTGCCGTTGTTGCCGTTGTTGCCGTTGTTGCCGTTGTTGCCGTTGTTGCCGTTGTTGCCGTTGCCGCCGTTGTTGGGAACGTAGACGACCTTGTGAGTAGGGGTGGTAGGGGTGTTGACAACGGGAGTAGGGCAGCCGGCGCCGGTGCAGGGGATGTCCTTGGTGCAGTCCTTGCCGTAGCAGATCTCCTTGCTGCCGCAGTCCTTGCCGTTGCAGCTCTCGTGGACGCAGTTGTCACCGTAGCATACGAACTTCTTGTCACCCTTGCCCTCGCTGTTGGGCTGCTTGACAAAGCTGCAGTCGTTTCCGTGGCAGACAACCTGCTGGTCACAGTTGCCGGTGCTGTAGTGGCAGTTGTCGCCCTCGCAGATGACAAGCTTGCTCCAGTCATCACCGGAGCACACCTGGGGGGCGCAGCTTCCATCGCGGCAGACGATCTGGTACTTGGTGCAGACGGGGCAGTAGTGCTGAGGGGCGCAGAAGTCGCCTTCGCAGATGATGGTGATTCCAGTAGGGACAGCAGCAAAAGTAGTAACAACAGTAGCAGTAACAACATCGCCATCAGCCTCAGTCACGGTGTTAGTGAGAGTAGCAGTGGTAACTCCAACATCAACAGTGACAGTGGCGCCGTTGTTGTTGTTGTTGTTGTTGTTGTTGTTATTGTTGTTGTTGTTGTTGTTGCCGTTGTTGTTGCCGTTGTTGTTGCCGTTGTTGTTTCCATTGTTGTTGCCGTTGCCGTTGCCGTTGCCGTTTCCATTGCCGTTGCCGTTGCCGTTGCCGTTTCCGTTTCCGTTTCCGTTTCCATTTCCGTTGCCGTTGCCGTTGTCAGTGTCTTCGACACGGATGTAGATCGAGAGGAGAACCGAGAGGGGGATGTTCTGGCGGCGGGCTAGACGGGCGCTGGTGCGGATACCACCACAGGCCTGCGAGTCGTCACCGGGGCAAGAGATGTCACACTGGTCATCAGAAACCTTTGTGGAGGTCGAGGTGTCCAGGGAGGCGCCACAGTAGCAGTTCCTATTGTGGCTGGTCAGTATTGCTTGGTGACACATTGGCATGGGTGTACTCACTCATCGTAAACACCGAAGAAGGGACCGTCACACTGAAGCGAGCAAGACTCGACGGTGTTGTCATCGGATGAATCAGCAATGCTGAAGCCGGGGAAGCCATCAGTGGAGAAGACACAGCCGTAGTAAGCGAAGCCGGGCAGGTTGGTCACGGGGCTGGGGCCATCAGCGCCAGGGGTGTCGGTGTCGGTGGCAGAAGGGCCAGCCGAGGTCGAACTGCCAGTCTCTCCACCAGGGCCCCCGGTGGGGGTGGTGCTGGTGGTGTTGGTGAACTGGGCCGAAGCCAGGTTGCCCATAGCCAGGGCGGCGATCGAGGAGAAACGCATCTTGATGTTTGGACTAGTTGAACGAGTGACTAGGAAGTAAAGACTGAAGAAAGAAGCTCGGAGAGGTAGCGAAGGAATCGAGGCTGCTGTTGGTTGTGAGTGATGAGGAAAAAAAGAGGTTGTTGGAGGGATCAAAGGTGCTCCTTTATACATCATGAGCCCTCCCTTTACCGCGCCCTCATCCACGACTGTTGGGAGAGCCTCCTCAGCCCGGTCGGTAATTCCAAGCCTTTCGACGAATGCACAGCGCACCGCTATCGAAAGCCAGAGTGCTAGTCTCCAAGGAGAGTTGAGACACTGACCCCCCTCCGCCAGCTTTCAAAGCGTCAAGAATGTATCCCGTCTGGTGCGAGCCCACTCGCCCCTGTTCTTGTCTCACCACACAATCTGACCAGTCTGCCATCTCGGACGCCGCGAGGAATTCTCCCTTGCACAAGGCTTGCCAGCGCTTCATCTGCTAAGATTGCACCGAATTCCAGGCAAGCAGTTCCCACCCTCCATTGGAATCGACCCGATCCAAGCAAAGGGGGCATCACTGGGCCGAGAGAAAGTAGCCTGTCCGCTTAGACCAGCTCTCGCAACCCCGTCGTCGAATTTAGAGTATCCTTCAACAGCGATTTTTGCCGAGGCGGTTGATAGTCGACTCCAGAGACAAAGCGTCCTGTCCGGCCCGATGTCTAGGCCCTGGCCAAGGCTCCAGCATTCTGACCGGCTCATCGGCCAAATGCCCAGTCCGGGAGAGAGTGCTCCGGGAAATAATTGGACATCCCTGGCCGCGACCGAGCAGTCTTGGGTGAAGTCGGCCCCTCGCAGGGCCAAGGCTGGCTTAGACTTTGGTTCCTGGGAAGTTCATGTGTCAAACGTGCATCCCCACAGAGCGCTATCCATGCCGGTTTCTGGGCGGTCAATCGCGATAGTGCTTCGTAGTACCTGATGATGGCGTACCTAGACAGCCATGCTCAAGGACCATCCACTTGGATACCTTGGTAGTTCCCAGTCGATGGCTCTCGGCAGCCGAACCAGGACTTCCCAGTCAGTCAGTGTAGATCCGTCATCTGTCATTTCCGATCAAGCAACAGGATCGAGACCATTCGATCAAGTTCGATGAGAGGAAATTGGACGGCAACTGCATAACAACAGGGCCGCGGAGAACAAAGCAGGGCGGACAGAGGCGGTGGGCGTGATGCTCTGTGGCGTCTCGGGGGCGGCCCAGAAGGGCGTGAGGCACTGAACCTGATCCTCGCGATTTGCTTATTTTGCTCCATCTCACCTGGGACATTGCTGATTGAAGGCCTCTGATAGGGCTGGCAGCGTGGAGCAAGGAGAGGGAGGGCCGTCAAAGTTGTGAGGAGATGGGTTTGT
This sequence comes from Neonectria coccinea, assembly GCA_019137265.1. NCBI lineage: Eukaryota > Fungi > Ascomycota > Sordariomycetes > Hypocreales > Nectriaceae > Neonectria > Neonectria coccinea. The sequence continues at coordinate 94,433 of WPDF01000195.1, read as the reverse complement.
CTCGTCCAGGTGAGACCTAGCCCTTCAATCACGAACGGGGATTCCCCACGGGCCGGCAACTGTTCCGATCCATCCGGCGATTGGCCGGGTGGGGCTGTCTTCGGCTTCGGACTGTCGGTCAAGTGTAGGGTAGCTTTGACGCCACTAGAATCATCACTTGTTCATCAACTATTCATTGGATCTTCGGGGTATTGAAGTGCAGTATCAGATAGGTGCTTCTCAAATTAATATACTGTATCTCTAGAAATGGTGTTGGGCTTGCTCTACTTTTGTAATATCGCAATACATCGTGACTCATTTTGCTTCTTGCGGAAATGACTTCAGCCAACCTTGGTCACCACCTCTCGGATTTAACGCCGATGGGGCTGATCATAATTATCTACAGGTCATCCATTCAGATCCGCAATTGTCGACGTGCGTCTACGATCTTGCTCTCGTCAACCAGGCTATTGCTACTTCACTTGGCGTCCCCACATTGTACTAGCAAGGTCATCACCAACCGCATCTAGAACCGGATGCCTTAGGGCCCAGAACCACTGCGAGTTCAAGAAATCTGAAGTAAGCATCGTCGATTTGCTAGTAGACAGAGCTGGAATTGAGTCTTGTCTTGCAAGAAAAAGACCCGTCACTTCCTATTTTGCAGTAACCTCGAATTCGCACTACGCTCGTCCGTCGACACTGTGATGAACTAGAGTCCTTACTTAACATGCGTAGGCCAAGTAATTATAGTGATCAAAATCTCAATGCCATTAAAGAGTAGAAAGCATTTTCGCTTTAAGATAGTAAACATATCGTCGAAATTAGAGCAACCCGTCGCTGCAGATAGAGCAAGCTGTAACTAAAAGACCACGATCGCCAGTGGTTCAGCCTGCCCATTGACCAGACTACCTCTTCCAAGCCCCGGCATGTTTGTTTGTTTTCTCTCCAAACAAACATTCTCGTGGCAAAGAAATTAACAGAGTGATCGAAATTGATACCCTAGCTCCTCCAACCCTGAGTCACTTCAGCCATCGCATGGAACTTGACCGGGGGAATAATAAACCAAGGTCTGGAATGTAGCGTGTTGTTCCGCCTCGGCCCACCACTGCCGAAGTCACGACTCACCACTGCGTCTTTCTCCGCACCCCTTTCAGCCCCATTGCCTTTTCCGTCTCTGGAAATCCCCCGAGAGTCGCGGGTTGCATTCACCGTCTTCTCGGAGGACCTCCCTGGGAGGAGTTACTCTCGGCTCTCGGCCACACAGGGCATGCCGCTTTGACCCCAGGGTCGTACAGCCCGTGTTTCTATTTACGTGGAGTGGCTTTCCGAGGAAGAAACAGGCTGGAAATTGTCTTACATTCAACCTCCTGAAAAGTGACAGGACATCAGTGTCTGAGCATCCCTCATGACCCCTTGCTTTGGACAGGGATTCGAGGCGAAGGGGGCATACACAGACCAGCCATTTAGTAATAATGTCCTCACACCAGAAGGTTGCAAGCCGGGATTGCCATGGACACTTGGCAGAAATCAACGACGTCACTCTTTGGTCTTTTCTTGCTTGGAATGCTGTAAACCGAGACAGTAGTCTGCCCATTGGGGCGTTTGGGCTGCTGAGCTGTCCAAATGACTTAGTAAAACACCACCACTGTTTCAGTAACGAGGCAACCTTTCAACTCGCGGAGCCGGCTGCTGGCGTGTTGGTCCGTCATCAACGCGCAGCATTCTTCAACCTTCGCTCAACACAATACATGACTGGACTAGCTTTCAATTTTCCGGGACATGTTATCTCGTATAGCGACGATTGCTGTATTCTCCATCATTACGAGAAGTCCACAATAATAGTGCTGATCAATGTGTTTGGCATTTCTCGGCCTCCTGATTACATCCCTTCGCCTCAAGGGTCAGCATCTATTCCAAGCTAACGACAGTCATCTGGATTGTGGGCCAGGCATCAAGGCTAAAGTTCTAAGTAAGGCTCTTGGATTTAACATGTAATTGGATTTGGCTTCTTCACTTTTCGACCAGATACGTTCTTGTTAGCAGTATTTTGAGTTGCATCACAGCCCCCGTGACAAAAAGAGCGCTAACGTGGTTTGACGTTCAACATCTTGCCATGACACAGCGTGCTTGACACATTGGCCGTCCTGAACCTGCGAGATCACTCGTCTTATTGCCGTTCTGACGAAAAATGTTGACCTGCGTGTGATGGCATCAAAGGTCATCGACACATTAATTGAAAGGGCGAAGAGCGCCTCGGCTAAGATGGTCAACTTTCCCCGCTCCGAAATTGACTTTGCTGAAGGCGGGGATCATGTTCACACCATCCTCACTTATCACCAGACGAGAGCCTGCATCCTTCGAGCCATAAAAGCCCGAGGGCCGTCACAGTAAAATCCTTCGAACCACCTCATCCCGCGTTCTGCTCTCCATCTTCCAGATCCAGCTCGTCGGCTTGCTCAAACTCTGTAATGCTCCCACAACTCAACAGCCGTGCTTGACAGCCGACGATCTGCAGGTGGGGGAGGGGCTAACGCGACGGTGATGGAGTCTACTCATGCGGCAGATTCGTCATTGGAGCAACCGGTCTCTGGGCGGCGTTAGCTCCGGGGAAAACTTGCGAATAATGCGGGACGGCCTATCCAGCGTGGGCCGCGCTTGGGTGAAGACGAGGATAAGCTGAGGGGGCCGCAATCATGAGGTTGACGATGCTGTCACCCCAAGACGACCCGATCCACAGAGAAAGTCGGGGTAAAAAGGCGATTTAAATCGCTCTGTCCGCTCTCCCCGCTGTTCTGACATCTCGGTCACAACAAGTCTCAGACAGTAAGTGAGGGAAGAAACAAAGAGATCCGAAGCCGAAGCCATGGGTGCCACCAAGTTACCGTTCCACGCCGACCACATCGGCTCGCTTATTCGACCCGAGGCTCTCTCGCGGACTCAGGAACAGGCCGATGCCGGACAAGTCTCACCCGAGGAGCTGCTCGCGGCGCAGAAGGCTGCTATTGCCGACATTGTCAAGAAGCAGCAGGACCACGGCGTGCGCGCGCTGTCGTCGGGCGAGTTCGACCGGAAGTACTACTTCTCGGGCTTCTTCGAGAAGCTCGACGGCTTCAGGGAAGTGAGTCCCGTGCCGTGGGAGCTGGCGCGGCTCTCGGCGCCGCCCATCGCCGCGCTCAAGAAGGCCGGCAAGCAGTATCCCATGGCCGCCGTCTGCGAGGGCAAGATCAAGTACTCCAAGAGCCCGTACCTGGACAACTGGAAGCTGCTGCGAGACTGTTTGCCCCGTGAGCAATGGGCCGAATGCAAGTTCACCATGCCGCCACCATGCTACTTTCACCTGCGATTGGCGTCGGGCAAGTGCTACAGCGCCGAGGCCTACGCGAACGACGACGAGTTCTTTGCCGACCTGGCCAAGGCCTACCAGCAGGAACTGAAGACGCTGTATGACGAGGGCGTGCGCAACATCCAGATCGACGACCCGACGTTGGCCTACTTCTGCTCCGACGATATGCTTGCCGCTCTTAAGAGCGAGGGAGTTGACCCGGATAAGTTGTTCGAGACGTATCTCAAGGCACACAATGACTGCATTGCCGGCCGCCCTGAGGGCCTCCATGCTGGGCTTCACATTTGCAGAGGTGAGGCTCCATTCCGAATTAGCTTCATTGACCGAAGACGCACTGACAACTCCAGGAAACTTCTCCAAGTCGATGCACTTCAGCGAGGGTTCTTACGAAAAAATCGCCGAGAAGTTCTTCACCGCTCTCAACTACGACACTTTCTTCCTCGAGTACGACAACACCCGATCCGGCGGGTTCGAGCCGCTGCGCTTCCTACCGAAACACAAGAACGTCGTGCTCGGAGTGGTGACCACCAAGGATCCCGAGCTGGAGGATGCCGAGGTCATCAAGAGCCGCGTGCTCGAGGCCGCCAAGATCATCGCCGACGGCCAAGGCCGCTCTACGGACGAGGCCCTGGAGCAGATTGGCATCAGCCCGCAGTGCGGCTTTGCCAGCGTGGCAGTGGGCGCTGACGGCATGACCGAGGAGAAGATGTTTGCCAAGCTAAAGCTGGTTGATGACGTTGCTCGGGCTCTGTGGCCGTGAAGAGACTACCGGGTACATGTAGATAGTAACTTGATACCTTGTGAATATAAAAGGCTTCACTTCTAGCGATGTTGTAGGCAGGTATTGTTTTCTTGTAGGCTCGAGATCGATAGTATAGGACGCATGAAACTGGCTAAAATTTCCCTTTGTAAATAGTTGGGATTTGCACTTAATTCCTTTCATTACGTTGAGGTGATAATAATAGTAAATAAGGAGCAGCTGTACGATTGACAATATGACGGGCGCGTTTCTGGCTTTGTCGAGAGGTGGGAGCCTCAGGCCTCTACCCACCCTTGCAGACCAAGCCCCAACATCCTGTCATGAGCTTCATCATTATTACTTTGTTCTTCTGCAGCTGCTCTCACACTCTACTGTCCTAGACAGAGCAATCGCCCACAGGGGTACCAGCCACACCATCACTCGTCGTTAATTACGGCGGGCAATCCGCTGAAAGGCAAAATCGACATCATTTGTTATACACCTTAGAGCTTGGATATACGTACAGGCTGGCGACACCAAGACTCTCTTAAAGGGCCGTCAGGATTAATGCGACGGTAAGTCATATAAGTATTGTTACTTATCATTTGACGGCGTCTTGGAGCATGAGGCCGCTGTGTATGAGAAGCTCGGAGACCATCCCCGCATCACTAGATGCTACGGCCTCGAGGAGGTCGGCCCAGACGTCCACGCGCTGCGTCTTGAGCGCTCTATCATCGGATGCGTTCGCACATACATCGTAGACCACCCCGACGAACAACCGCTGATTGGTATCCGCCTCCGAATGGCCACCGATTTCGCCGGGGGCATGAACCATCTCCATGAGAAGGGCGTCACATGGTACGACGCCTCGACCCGCAACGCTCTCTTCTTTGATGATTCGCGAATCAAGCTCTGCGATTTTGGTACGGCCGTTATGGAAGGCACCGATTTCAAACAAGTCCAGTCATACGAGACTCGGTATTCACTGCCCTTACGAGGCCGAGAAATAGTCGACTTACTGCCTTTGAAGAGAGAACTCTTCCTTCGCCCTCGGCTCGGCTATTTACGAACTTACAGAGTGGAAAGTGCCATACCATGGCTTAACGGAAAGCGAGGTTGATTTGAAAGTTTACGCTGCTGAGCAGCCGGACTGGACGACAGGGAATCCTGCAGCAAGCATCATTAGTGGATGCTGGTAAGAGAAATATAATCCGGCGGGAGAGATTGTCCGCGACATGCAAAATTGTGCCAAGATTATAACCCGTTGCCTTACTAACTCGTAGTTATGTAGCTATCGCTGATTGATGAGTGTGCTGTGCAGAGATGTGTAAATGCTGGCTCCACGCCAGCCTCAGCGGGACGCATTACTCGAGTGGTGTGAGTCACGATGCAGAAGTGATAAACATGGCATCGGACAAGTCACATTGAGCGATGCCTAGGCTTGACTAGGCGCACGTAGACCTCAACAATAATACCTGAATGGCCATGAACTGCAACGTCGACGGGTCTGCGCACGCTGATTCCGGATATGCTGCTATGAGTTCTGCCACTTGGATAATGCAATATTGGTTAGTTCGTAGCCGCCGAGAAAACGCCTCCCTCATGAGCGGAGGTGTATGTTCGTTGAGGGCTGATAATAAAAACTCGTTGAAGGCTTTTTCATCTCGACACGGAGGGGAATGGTAGGTGAAGTACAGCCTCGTGTCCCGGATTTCGGTCCCATCACAAGCGCCAATGAGATCGGAGGGGGAGCCACGGATCTCATCTTTTCGACTATCTCTCGAAGCTGCCGGGCAATGTCTTTCTTTTCTTCTGTTGGCATGTTGGGCCACAGCTTATCAAGAGGTTGTCCTTGGATATAGTCCATACGTATGTGACCTCGACCCTCCGAAGTCTCGTACACATCGTGGACACGTAGGGCTGGGATTCCAGCGTGAGTGGCAACTCTGAGCGCCTCCGCTTCTCCTATGACGATGCGTTTTCCAGACTTGACAACAGTGGTGTCAGGATGTAGAACGACTCTGCGATTGAATATACGATGCGAGACCACAGCGCCTACTAAATTAGTTGAGCTGAAGAGGCTATTCCGGCATGCATCGCGCAAACAGACCTGGTTCAATCTCGTCTTCAGATTCAGACTCATCAGAGGATCCCGCTTGCCCCTTGGCTTTCCTCCTTTCTCTGAGCCTGGCGGTGTAAAGAGACTCGCCCGGTTGCTTGCCACGCGATCGCGACATAGCATAATTCGTTGAAGTTGGGGTTTCCATTGCACAGGCGACCGATAGTTGTCTGGCAGGAATGGATGACTCCTTCGCTTCCTTGCATACGTAACCATGACCGCTTGAGAGCGCATATCTGGTCAGATCACCCAGCTCTCACCGCGTCAGCCCTGAAATAATTGAAAGGGTAGATGGAGTCGATAGATCCTGGCTCTCAATTATAAAGCTGAAATGCAATGTTATCTTAAAGCTACTACAGTTAAAATACTAAAAAGCACACATCGTCATAAGTAAAAAATAATTAATAAGCTTAATCATGTTTAAAATTTCATTACTTGTCTATGACTGTGAGTCGTGTTGTTGATGGAAAGTCGCAGGCAACAGCATGTCCATGCAGTAGTCTTGCGTACATGGATCTCCGCGACCTGCCTCTTTGGACATGGTTTATAATCCAGCATTTGCTAGACGAATACCTTCTCTAACACCCCGTTGTAGTCAACCCGGGCGTATCCATCTACCGTTATTCCCGCACCGCTCAATTCCACAGTGTCAGCGTCGCGTCCAAGATGCGGCTGCCTGCAAGCGACGTAATAGCCCAGGCAATTCGCAATGCCCTGCGTAATCCTTCAACTTCAAACGTGACGATGCTCAACAGAACCGCATCACGTCACGGCCTACACCATCACAACCATTCTGACGTCTTTTGACTGGCCTCATGGCAAAGTTACGAAGTGTATAAAAGCAGAGAGATAGAGCGTCTTCCTGAGGTATCAGTCTGCAACCAGCAGCCAGTTACTTGCCTAACTTCACCTTCGCCCTCCATGAGTTCCATGCTCTGCCTCAACGACGGCTCCTTCGGACCGGGCGTTCAAGGATGCCGTGGCGATTTTGACTTCACACAGAAGTTCGAGCGCATCTTCTTCTCTATCATTCCGGCCGCCGTGTTTGTTGCCGCATCTATTGTCAGAGTGGCGGTGTTGTCACAAGTGCCCCGCATTGTGGAAGGTCGGATCTTTCAGTATCTGAAGTTGGTAAGTTGCCAATTATCTGTTCTGAAGTTGATTAGCGAATGGCAAGTAATCTAATTTGCATGCAGGCGGTCATTTCAGTGTACTCGGTTACACAACTTGCGTTGCTGGTTCTCTTCACTACCGGAACACCTGGTGTCGTCCACAGCCTTTCAGTGGCTGGGTCTGCTCTGGTGTTTACTGCGTCTCTCCTCGCCATAGGTCTCTCGTCTGTTGAGCATTCGAGAGCACAGAGACCATCGACGCTACTTAGTCTCTACATTCTATTGACTCTAATATTCGACATTGTCCAAGCCCGGACTGCGTGGCTCAGCATAGCCACTTGGGACCACACCATCCTTGCTCGTCTCCTCACCTCTTCGATCGCTATCAAGCTTGTCATCCTGTGCCTTGAGGCGATTCCTAAGGCGAGATGGATCCACTGGACCGCCAGCGAGCATAGCCCGGAAGAGTCAACCAGTGTCTTCAGTCTCGGCGTGTACTACTGGCTGAACAGACTGTTCCTGAACGGGTATCGGGGTGTTCTGAACATAGACGACCTGTACCCCCTTGATTCCGGTATGTCGGCCGAAAGGCTCCACGCAAAGCTAGCGAGCAAGCTGCGCATGCACCGGTATCACGAGGAATACAAGCTCGGCCTATGCAAAGACCTTTTCAGGGCCATGTTCGGACCTTTCCTCGCGCCAATCGCTCCGCGAATTGCACTCATTGGCTTCAAGTTCTGCCAGCCATTCTTCATCAGCTCAACGCTCGAGTTTCTACAGGCTCCCAACGATCCGGCCAACGACAAGCTCGGCCACGGCCTCATCGGGGCTTGCTTCTTGATCTACCTTGGCATCGCCTTGTCCTCCGCCTGGTTCAGCTATTACAACCAAAAGGCAGCTTACATGCTCCGCGGATGCCTTGCCTCGGCTGTCTACCGGAAAACCACCCGGACAAAGCTGACGGCAGCCGACGACGCTGCTGCGGTGACACTCATGAGCACCGACATTGAACGGATCCTCCAAGGGGCTCCTACCATCCACGACATGTGGGCTGGCGCAGTCGAAGTAGCCCTCGGATGCTGGCTGCTACAGAAGCAAATCGGCGTAGCATTTGTGTCGCCCATCGTCGTCATTGTTGTCTGCGCACTTGTCTTGGCTTGGGTTTTGTCCTTGATCGGCAAGAAGCAGGGTGCGTGGATGGCCAAGATCCAGAACCGAGTGGGCCTGACTTCCAATGCCATCTCCAACATGAAGCTGTACAAGATCTCGGGCATCACTGGCCCCGTGGCTGAGTTGATACAAAGGCTGCGCGTCGGGGAGATCAAGATCGGCAACCATTATCGTTGGCTCTTGATTTCTGCCGCGGGACTGAGCCTCACGCCGGTTTGCCTGGCGCCTGTCGTCACGTTCGCGGTCACATCGGAGCGTCTTGAGGCGACGAAGCTGTTCACGTCGCTCTCGTACGTCCTGCTTCTTGCCGCGCCTCTAATCTCCGTCTTTCAAAACCTCCCGACCATCTTCGCGGCGTTGACATGCACTCAACGACTCCAGAGGTTTCTGGTGGATGAGCCGCGGATCGACTTCAGGAAGGGATTTGACCTGTCTTCCTCTTCTTCTTCTTCAGACCCCGAGAAAAGCAGTGCGACGGGTGGAAACGGTGTCCCACTGGCATTCAAGATTGAGGACGGCAGCTTTGGATGGGGCGGCGACAAGATGACACTCAATCGAATCGACACCTCCATTCCGGCTAATAAGCTCACCCTGGTTGTAGGGCAAGTGGCCTCTGGCAAGTCTACTTTCTGCAAGGTGCTGCTTGGCGAAGTCCCCGTCTCGTCAGGAACGGTGACAGCGTTCTTCCCGGTATTACAGATCGGGTATTGCGAGCAGTCGCCGTTCCTCTACAACGCCACGTTCAAGGAGAACATCATCGGCCACTGCGAGTTTGACCAGAAGAAATACGACGAAATCATCGACGCGACGATGCTGAGCACAGATGTCGGGCTCCTCCCCGATGGTCACGACACCAAAATCGGCAGCAACGGTATCATGCTGAGCGGCGGCCAGAAGCAGCGAGTCTCCGTTGCTCGCGCTCTGTACTCGGAGTTGGACGTCATGGTTTTCGACGATGTGCTCAGCGGACTTGACAACGATACCGAAGCCGAGCTGTTCCGCCGCGTCTTTGGGAAAACCGGCATCACTCGTGGACGGACAGTGGTGATTTGCACGCACTCTATTCGCAACCTGCCCACTGCGGACCACATCATCGCACTGGACGCTGACGGCACCGTCATTGAGCAAGGCACATTCCAGGACTTGAAGAAGAACAACAAGTACGTCCAGAGCCTCGGAGTGTGGCAAGGCGACGAAACACCCCGTAGCCAGATCGAAAAGCCCAAGGAGGAACAAACCGCAACGATCCCAAAGCCGTCGTCGAATGCTATCAAAACTGTTCTGGACGCCAAATCACGACAGATGGGCGACTGGTCTATCTACAGACACTACTTCAGCAGTAGTGGGCTCCCCGCAACTGGTCTTCTCATCCTCAGTGGCGCTCTGTACGCAGTGTGCCATAACCTCTCCACCATCTGGCTCAAGTTCTGGTCCGAGGATTCGTTTGACAAACCAGTTAGCTTCTACGTCGGAATCTACGGCTTGCTCCGCGCCCTCGCCATCATATTCTTCCTCTCTGGCGCCAGCATCACCCTCATCGTCATGATCGCCAGTTCGGGGAGAGTTCTCCACAAGCGGGCCATCACCACTGTCGTCACGGCACCGCTGAAGTTCTTCACGACGACCGATTCCGGCATCGTGACAAACCTCTTCTCGCAGGACATGACGCTGCTGGATGGCGAACTGCCGATAGCGTTGGCAAACGTCGTGCCGGACCTGTTCGACTGCATTTGCATGGCTTTCGTCGTTGCTTCCGCGTCGCCGTATCTCGCCGCTGGCTATCCCCTGTTGTTTGCCATTTTGTACTTCGTGCAGATGTTCTATCTTCGAACCTCTCGACAGATCCGTCTTCTTGATCTAGAAGCCAAAAGTCCGCTTTAGTGAGTTACTCAAGACATTCTGCTAACTATATATAGAGCTAACATGTGGACAGCACTCACTTTCTCGACACTATCAAGGGCGTCGCTACTATCCGCGCATTTGGCTGGGAGTCTCTCGACATTGCACGGAACAACGAACTCCTCGACACATCGCAGCGTCCTGCGTACTTGCTTGCCATGATCCAGCAATGGCTGATAACAACACTCAACCTCATCGTTGCCGGCCTTGCCGTTCTCCTTATAGCGCTGGCTACGCGACTGAGGGCCAACACTGGGCTGACGGGCGCGTCCCTAGTGACCTTGCTAACATTCAGCGACACCATCTCACACCTGATCAGAACCTATACGACTCTCGAGACCTCTCTTGGTGCGGTGAGCCGCCTGAGGACATTTAGTGAGACGGTGAAGCCGGAGGACCAACCTGGCGAGGATATCGAGCCTCCAGAGGAGTGGCCTCAAGGCGGCCGTATCGACATTAAAGATGTCTCTGCCTCCTACGAGTCTGAACCCGACAGCCAGGAAGGACTGACAGTGGCATCTCCGTCCAACCTGGTCATCCGAAACCTCACCTTGAGCATTCTCCCAAAGCAAAAGGTTGCAATTTGTGGCAGAACAGGGAGCGGAAAGTCAACGCTTATCCTTCTGCTACTTCGACTCCTGGATCCCCTACCATCCTGCAGCAGAAACATAGAAATCGATGGCACGCCTCTCAACCGCATCGACCGCTCAACCCTGCGCAAGCGCATCATCGCCATCCCTCAAGATGCCGTGTTCCTCCCTGACGGTAGCACCGTCAAGGCCAACATTGATCCTCTCGAAACCGCAACCCCGCAGGAATGTCTCGAAGTCCTCGCGGTCGTCCGTCTCGCTGCCTTTGTCGATGACCGCGGCGGTCTCGACGCCGGCATGAGCGCCGATGACCTCAGTGCCGGTCAGAAGCAGTTATTCAGTCTTGGAAGAGCAATTTTACGGCGGCGTGTGCGGGAACGAGTCACGGGGAACGAGAAGAGCAGTGGTGTGCTGCTGCTGGATGAGGTGAGCAGCAGTGTCGACAAGGTCACGGACCGAGCGATGCAGGAGATTATCCGCAAGGAGTTTGAGGATTATACTATCGTGATGGTATCGCATAGGCTGGAGATGGTCATGGACTTCTTTGACCAAGTCGTGGTCCTTGACAGGGGAGCTTTGGTGGAATCTGGGAGCCCGCGGGAGTTGGTCGATACGCCGGGAAGTCGGTTCGGCGAGTTGTGGTCAATCGAGAACCACGACTCTGAGTAGATGAGTTATCCTCGTGTTCAGCGAGGATCAGATGTGGCTGATGAAGGTGGCGGACTAAGGAAATGAGCCTTGCTAGACGTAGGGATTGCTTTTACGGAGGATACGAATAAAATAGATTGCCTCAACTGATATACGTATGAGGTAGAACTTCTACAGTCTTTTAATTTCATGTCTTTATTTACAGTACTGGCAAAGTTATTCATCTTCCCAGCAATACCAGTGGAACTTTCCAGAGTTCGGCCTGTCTCAAAGGACAAGTTGTGTTACGACCAGTCAATTCATTCACTTCACGAGAAAGACGTTTGGGATGCGAAATAAGATTATTAATTTAGCATACCAATTATGTTTAATGCCAAAATGTATTACTATATCTAAGTACTAAGGCGGGCCAACTTTTGTCTAATGTCATTACTGGGCCTCTTCCTTGAAAGGCCCTTTGTCATGTGCCTCTGACAGGCAATTTATCGTCGGTTGAAGTTCAAGAATCGACTCTGGACAGATTTGTTAGTGCTTTACCATCACATAGATTTTCAAGAAAGACTTACCCCAAGGAGGAGGATGATGACGTTGCTGCCAACAAAGGCACAGTAGATACCCAGATCCCTCCAGCGGTTCGAGAAGGACAGGTTGAAGGTGCTGTAGAACTCGTCGCCGACCTTGTACGCGCAGTACTCGCAGCTCTGCGTGGAGTTGCTCACGAGATATCCCGAACCTCCGTTCTGGAAGAAAGGTTCCATGTACTCGCCGCAGTTCATGTCGTCGGGAGCAGTGAAGAGGTTCAGTTCGTGCTGCTTGCAGACCACGGACAAATCGTGCAGCGCGGTCGTGACCATGCCACCGATGAGGCGCGTAAAGGGGTCGAGCTGGTAGAGCCAAGCGCGCCAGAAGCCGGGCATCTGGGGAGGAGAAATGGTGACACCGCAGAAGAGGGCGAAGTTGATGATGATGAAAGGGTCGAACTGAGCCGAGATGAAGGGCGAGGGGGTAATAGAGGCAAGACCCTGGCCTAGCGTGACGGCGAAGATCTCGGTGATGAGAACCATGAAGAATTGGTAACCGGCACGCGATGAGTCGGCCTGGAAGCCCGGCATGAAGTACAGCGGCAAGTAGAAGGCGACGGCGCAAAGGATCGAATAGGGCATCTCGGCGGAGATGATGGACACCACGAACGTGAAGGGCGAGTACATCTTAGAGGAAGCCTCGCGGAAGAACAGCGCTCGCTTGATATGGAACATGACTTCGACTTGGGTGATGATCAGGGCCGGGAGCACAGTGACCTGGAAGATGACAAAGACCTTGTACTGCAGCGAGGAGCGGGAATCGTCGAGGTTGAGATAGGTGAGACCGGTGATGAGGGCGACGGCGACGTGAGCGAAGACACGGGTGAAGAGGTAGTTGGGCGAGCGCCAGAAGGATCGGAACATGCGGCGGGACACAACCTTGAGCTGGTGGCTGAAAGGAGAAGCGTACTCCTTCTCCATGTCGGGGTTATGGCTGGCTCCGGCCGCCTTTCGCTCCTGTTTCAGCTGCGTGATGGTCTCCTTGGTAGCAGCCAGCTCCGGGCTCTCATCCCAGATATCCGCCCAGTCCTTGTCACCAACACGAGGAGCGCTGCCAGCGCCGATGGCCTCAAGCATGTACTCAGCAACGTTCTCGGTAGGAGGAGTGTGGGCGCCGTGCTGCGCAAGGTAGCCTCGCAGGACGCTGGCATCCTTGCCAATGTCGCCAAAGTAGACAGTGCGACCTCCGCGCTGGAGGAGGAGGAGGCGGTCGAAGTTTTCGAAGAGGGCGGCGTTGGGCTGGTGGATGGTGCAGAGGATGGCTTGGCCAAGACCGGACAACCGACGAAGGAAGCGAACAACGTTGAAAGCGGATTGACTGTCGAGACCGGAGGTGGGCTCGTCCAGGAACAAAAGCAGATCAGGCTTGGCAGCAAGCTCGACACCGATAGTCACACGCTTGCGCTGCTCGACCGAAAGACCAAATTCAGGTGTACCGATGATAGCGTCGGCAGAACTCTCCATCTCGAGCAGGGAAATGATCTCCTCGACGTAGGCAAAGCGCTCGGCCATGGGGATGTGGAAAGGCTGACGAAGCTCGGCAGAGAAGCGGAGAGCCTCTCGGACGGTCTGGGTGGGCTCGTGAAGATCAAGCTGCTCGGCGTAGGAAGTGGACCGCTGGAATTGCTTGCCGGGCTTGATGCTGTCGACGAGAATGTCACCGTTAATGACACCAATGTTCTTTCGGCCGGCCAGGACATCAAGCAGAGTAGTCTTTCCGGCACCAGAAGCTCCCATGAGGGCGGTAAGTTGACCAGGGCGGACGTATCCATAGACGTTGTTCAGAAGACGACGGGTGCCGCCAGGGACGGGGACATCGTAGTTGAGGTTCTCCCAGGTGAGGATGCTCTCCGACGCAATCCTGAGATCAGATCCGGCCTCGTCAGATTTGTCTTTGCGCTTGGCGTCTCTCTTCTCGAGAAGAGCCTGGTTGAGCTCAGTTCGCTCCTTGTTGGGCCTGGCGTAGACCTTAGCTGAGTTACCGCCCATGCCGTACTTGATGAACTCGCCCAAGACGACGTTGAGGATCAGGAAGAAGACAATGAGGGCCATGATGATGCCCCAGTTGCGCCAGAGATCGCCAGGGAAGTACGAGAAGCCTTCAGAGATGTAGTCCGAACCCTTGACGAAAGTAGTGCCGCCAGTCGAGCCAGGAAGAGTGCAAACCTGGTGGTTGATGTCGTCGTAGCCGGGACCGGAGGGAATTAGCGAGTCGGCGGTGCAAGTCATGTCAATGCGGCTGAACTCGTTCTGCATCAGGGAACTGAAGGCCAGACCGAGGACATTGACCCAGTAGATCCATCGCAGCCAGACCTTCTCAGACTGGTACTGGATGAGATAACCGGAGGTGGTGACGAAAAGCGTGATGACGACGACGGCAAACTTGATGGCGTAGTCGAAGTCTGGGCTCACACATCCAATGATTCGGAAGAACAGAGTCATGGCGATGTTTCCGGAGAGGATCATGAGATAGAAGGTGAAGAAAGCACCCGCATCCCTGACTAGGTTAGTCATGAAATACACGATGATGGAAAAGACCAAGATCTGGCTGGCGGCAAATGCCTGATCGACGATGATCTGGGCAATCCACAGAGCAGAGGGCCGATGGAACGCATATGCCTTGTGCTTGTTAACGATTGCGCGACCGGTCATGGTCCCGGCGAGTTCGGAGAAGGCCTGGAAAGCGTTGAACAGGAGAGCGATGAAAAGTAGGCCTCCTTTGCTGAAGGCGCTGGCCGATGTCTTCCCAAGGTTGAGGAACAGGGTGCCGAGAACAATGGCGATGATGATGCTGCGAAGCCAGGCGAGAGCGAGGTTAAGTCGATCCTGGAGCTTGAGGATGAACTGGCGCTTCATCAGGGCGTAGACTTGCAGGTGGAAGCCGACCTGGTAGACGGATTTCTTGGACGAGCCGCGCTTGCTCTCGTGAACGGCGGCCTGGAAGTCGTTGTGCTTGTGCTGCTCCAGTTGCAAGCTGGCCTTGTACTCGGCCATCTCCGCATCCAGAGCCTTGTGCTCGGCCGAGAGCCTGAAAGCCTCCTGCAACGATTCGGGACTGTGCGGTGCGTTCTCCGCTGAGCGACCTGGGACGTACTCCCGCTCGAACTCGTCTGTACAGGCAGTCAGGTAATCAGCGGAGGTCATGCGCGGGCGAGGCGCAAATCCTAGGCCTTCAAAGTAGGCACGGGCAGTCTTAGCAGGACCAAAGTACACCTGCCGACCCTCGTCGATGACCATAACCTTGTCGAAGAGGTTGTAGATGTTCTCGGAAGCCTGGTACAGGGAAACGAAGGTGGTGGTCTTGTACAGGTTGGTCTGAACACGGAGCGACCTGGCGAAGTCCAGGGCGGTACTGGCATCGAGGCCTCGGGTGCTGTTGTCCCAGGACAGAATGCAAGCGCTGGTGATCATACCCTCGGCGATGGAGACACGCTTGCGCTCACCTCCAGAGACACCTCGGATGAAGTGATCACCGACAACGGTCTTCCGCGTGTGCTCAATGTTGAACATCTTGAGCAGCATGGTGATGACGCTCTGCTTGAACTCCTCCTTGGACATGTTGCCAGGTCGCTTAGCGGGCATCTTCGTGTCGAGGGCGAAGCCAAGGGTCTGCTCAACCGTCAGGGTAGGGTGGTGGATGTCGTCCTCGGCGTTGTAGACGGCCTCGCCACGGTACTGATCGAACTCTTTGGCGTTCCAGGGTCCGTAGAGCACCTCGCCAGTGACGCCGGTGTAACCATATCGCTGGTTGGCAATGGTCTTGAGAAAAGTCGAACACCCACTGCCCGGTTTTCCCAGCACCAGGACCATTTCACCGGGCTTGCAGACACCACGGAAGTTCTCGAGGAGAGTTGCCTCGGTGAGCTTAGGGCCCAGGCCGATGAGGCCAAGGACAGGGCTGATGACATCGAAAAACTGAACGAAAGCGTCGGGAAAAGTCTGGACATAGTTGGTCATGCCACCAATTCCCCGGACGGTCAAGCCATCCCAGTAGGCGCCGATGTGCTTGGAGCGGATTCCGGCCTCTCGCTCGGCATCCAGGTTTCCTCGCAGGGCAGCCTCGAGATCGAAGAGGGAAGCGGAATCAGAGCTATCGACACCTCCGTCCTTTTCAGGGTCCGTGCTCTTCCTGCTCTTCTGTCGGCTGGCACGGGACACACCAGTGAACTCCCTCTGCAGCTCGGCAAACTCAGCCTCGGCCTGCGCAATGGAGACATGGTGCGCCGTAGACTTGTCCTGTTCGTTGTCGGGTCCGTCTACAGTGGAGCTAGAGTCCTGGGAAGCTCGATAAGTAGGCTCGATCTCCTCGGGGCGATGGCCAGAAGCAACAGCCTCTTCGACCTTTTCGAGAGCTCGCTCCGCCATTGGGAACGATGACGAAGGAATTGAGGTATCAAGGGTAATGGGAATGGTAACAGTGCTCAGCCTGAGACTGTGTTGGGAGCCCAAAGTCACCCACCGCGAGATTGAAGTAACGAATGGAGGAGACTACCAATGATGAATGAAACTGATGTTGAGGCTTGGGAAGACTCGTAAGGACAGAGAGGTAATGAAAGGACGGGAGTTGACCAGGTTGGTCTTGATTAGATTATAGAGCAAACAACAAAGAAAGAAGCGAGGCAGTCCGGGGCATGGCTGGTGTTTAAAGACTTAGTCTAATACCCCAACTCCTGTACTTCGTACCATTGAGGAAAAACTCGGTATAGGTTGAAGACCAGGGGCCCTCTTTGGTGCAGCGGCCGCTATCTCCATTACCAATCAACGATTCAAAGTCGGAGCTTAGGCTTAAGGCCGCGAGATGGGGAAGGGGATGGGATGGATCATGGGGATGGCCGATGAAGGGCTGTCACTCAGCGTCTTCTGTTGTGACTCCACCGCCGGCAAGTGTTGAACGCAACCGTGGTTTTGCCATCCGGCGGGTGGGCGGAGTCGTTGTCGAACCCGCCGTCCAACTCGTCGAATTGTGAAAGCGAAAATTTGTCAGGGGGTGGGGTGTCCAGCGAGAATTCGAGTCATCCGGCAAGCCAAGACGATCAGGGTGGTGTTGCGTCCGCGTTGCAGGCGGCCGATTGGTCGAGGGCAAGTCTGAGAGCGGCCGGCCCAGGGAGAGAAGCCGGGAGCTTAAAAGCTGGTATTGCCGGGGCCAAGGAATGCCAGGTCCGCGAAGGTGGAGACGAATTCATCACTGACGCGGTACGAAGTGCGAAGCCAAAGAGGCTCCAGCTTCTTCATATGGATGTCGGCATGGGTTGGTGAGATGAAGTGGAGACTCGAGACAGGCTGTCGGATCCACGACTGGGAAGATGGAAGGACCCATACCGTGGAAAGTTGAGTTGATATGAGACGAGCCAGAAGATACGTTGGAACCTGGAAATGATTGTGGTTAGTTGTTGCTGTCATCTACCCCTGCCCAGGTGTTAAGTCTTCTGCTCAGCAACGCCGTCTCACCAAACCCAATACCAACGTCGGAAAGTCGAAAACTCCGCGGTCAATTTATCAAATCTTTCCGATGATGCTGAGAAAGCAGCTGAGAAGGAAGCTGAGATGGGAGGAGCTGCCAAGATTGAGCTGGAGCCGGTTGCAGGGATACCTGACGATGCCCGGAAAGGCCAATCTCGAGGTGTGGAGATGGCAACGTTGGCTTAGTCGTGTCAGCCAACCCTGAATGTGAAAATGCGATTGCGGTGCGGGTACGGAGTAAACTCCGCACATTTGGCTCGGGAACACAAGTCCCACTAAGCCGCTTTCGTCGAACATCACATTCGACTCATGATGATGATGGATGCCTTCAACTTCTCAAAATTTTGTGTGTTTGTTCAACTGCAGCATAGCAAGGAACCCAGTCATCCGTCAGCGCTGCCGGCATACGAATGTCCACTAGCAAACGGGCTTGGCTTGCATGGAAGATGGGTCCCCCGCGCCGCCCGCAAGCGCACTTTTGCCTCCCTTAAAATAAGCAGCAAGCAGCAAACAACAGGGAATGTCATCCCAAGATTTCTAAAAGTTCCATGTCCGTGCAGCTCCTGTGCATGCACGTATTAACGTAGTTCTTCCCCCGCAGCAGGGCGAAAGAGACGACGCGCAACACTCACTCAGCTATGAGTACGCAGAAACGGTTGCTCCTTATAGGTAGGCAGAGATCTGGTAATCGAAGACGCATGAAAAGAGCAAGTACGAATACTACGTACCGGTAGACATCCCCACAGGGCGACGAGCCGCTGACAAGGGTGCTGCTCTCCTATTTGGTCGCTTTTCAGATGTCGTTGGTGCAGAGTGGAGTAGTTGGATGGAATCAATAGACACCGATAAGACAAACCTGTGCTGCAATCCATGCCTCGGGCGTGTTCCGTCCACGTCCCTCCTGGCGGTCTACCGAGTACGGACAGGATCTCCCCCCGCGCAAATTGGGCAAACCATCCCTGGCGCTATACACGGAGTACCGTGCATTCATAGTCTAGGGAGTTTCGGATCCGTCCGCTTCTTCGGCCGAACCAAAGCTCCAGATCCCAATTTCATTATAAATCAAGCCAAGTACTCCCGTGAACGGCCTCCGCGGTCTAACGTTGAGGAAAAGTTTGTTCAAAAGCAAGCGTCTCATGTACGCATTCACGGTTCTTCATGTCGACTACCGATTTCTAGGACAAACAATGCTGCGCCTGCAAGCCTGCTGCTTGCCTGCTTGCCTGCTTGCCTGCTTGCCTGCTTGCCTGCTTGCTTCCCCGGAGCCAGAAGAGGGTGCCCACCTCTCGGGCCTCATTTGCACGAACAATCTGAGGCCAGCACTCTAGTCGCATGCGTACGCTTAGCGGGCAAGCCACCAATATTTCGTGCAGTGAAAGGAGCACAGCAGGAAACTCCACCACCACACATGTGCCTCGGCAGCTTCTGGAGCAAACAAACCCAGGATAATTATTTCTGTTTGAACTCAAGCACCGCCAATCATGACCTCATCCACCACGCAACACACAAGACAAGCAAGACATACATGATGTTTCAAACTAAGTCGCCTGTGACCAATAATGCCAGCCTCTGTCTCCCCACGCAATTTTCTGTACCTAACTGCCATTTTCCACCGATTGCCTTCGGGTAGATGCCGCCACTTCCCGACCGAAACTTGGCCCCACACCGCCCGTGTCCACATCCGCCCGGCATCCCAGCCCGCCGACTCAACTCATCGCCCTCCGCCGGGCCGTCGCAATCTTCGCCGACTCGCCGTTAGCCCCGTTCGCCGGCGTCTCGAGCTCGGCCGCCGCCAACGCGCCCTGGTTCGACCACAGCGCCATGCCGTTAAAGATAAGGTCCTCGCGCGTGGCCACCTGCGGGAACAGCACCGCCGCGATCCTCGGCTTCGAGCCCTTGACCGCCGCCCCGCCGCTGCCCTGGTCGTACTCGTCGTACTTGCTCGGCGGCGGCGCCTCGCTCGCGTCCGGCGCCTCCGCCGTGATCAGCTCCCGCGACCGCTGCACGTCCGCCCACAGCGCCAGCGCCTCGCGGAACAGCGCGGGGACCGCGTTGTAGAAGCCTGCCTGCTTGAAGGCCACCACCAGCGGATGCAGCGTGCTGCGCACTTCGTTGCTCGCCTTGCGCACGATGTCCTCTTGGATGCGAGCTACTTCCTCGGCGTCCGTCATGGACCGGAGGATCTGGCATCGGTACACGGTCCGACGCCTCTCGTCATCGCCGAAGATGTCGAGCAGAGTCGACGCTGCTGCCCTGAGCTCATTGGCGAGGTAAAAGGGCACGAATATCTGGTTCGTGAGGATCTCGGCAATGACAGCTTCGGCGACGGCGCACCGCATCTGAGCAGCCGGTCTGGTCGTCAAGGTTGTCAGGGGAATCTTGGGGAACCGGGCCTTGAGGTCCTGGATCTCGTGCGCAGAGTCCTGAGCCGGAGAGTTAGTACTGAGGCTGGAGTGGATTGTCAAGAGATATGCTTACTTCGGCTCCGTCCGGATCGTTGAAGTACTCAATTACCAGAGCATGGCACTTCTTCGACAAAGCCTTGAGGTCAAGGCCACTGCACTGGTATTAGCTAGGTCCCAAGACCAGGGAAAGCAAAGGAAAACTCACAGTGTCCTTAAACCCTCAGGGCCGTAGTCGCGCAAAAGGCCCTCGCCGAGGTCACCCTGAGCCAGACTCAGCTTGGTCTTGCACGCATCCAGCTCCGCAATGCTGGTCTGCATGCGCGACCGGTGAATCTCGCACTCGGCATTCATCTCCTTGATCTCGGCAACCTGGCTCTTCGCATTGGTCTCAGCCGCCTGGAGCCGGTGCTTGAGGTTGCCAACCTCGCCGGCCTTGTTCTTCTGCGCCGCCTCGGACGCCTCCAGCTTCTCCCTCATCTGCACCACCTCCTTCTCCATCGTCTCCACCGCGACCTTGTTCGACTCGTACGTCTTGTACTTTTGCTCGAACTCGGCGAACAGCGTCGCCGTCTTTGCATTGGCCTGGAGCTTGTAGTCGGAGAACTCGCGCATGACCTTGTCGTTGAGCTCGCGCAGCCGCTGGCTCTCGCCGCTCTTGGCCTCGAGCTCTAGCTCGAGCGCCCTCCTCCCTTCAACCGACTTCTCGTAGTCCTGAATTGCGTCGACATCCTTGGTCACCTCCTTGGCCAGAGCTAGGAGTTGCCACAGCTTAGACTGCTTTGTAGGAGCAGCCTTTTCGGAGGCATGGGAACCATGGTTGCCATTTGTAGCTTTGGTCTTTGGTTCCGCCATGATCCAACTGTGAGGGAGGGTGGAAGACACAGTAGGATTGCTGATCAAAGTTCAATTCCTCCTCCGCCATTGCCCATTTTAAAGGGCGTCACATTCGCTCTTCTCCTCCAAAATCACCCAAGCCGAGTGCTACAAGAGCCTCATCCCCCCGGTTCTCGACTCAAAGGACAACTCATCAACGCACAACGCCTCCAATTTTCCCAGCCTGTCACCACCCTCCATCTCATTCCGCCATCCCTTCTCACTGGTTCAACCTCCAACGCTCATGCCCAATCCTCCCAAAAGTCAGGCTGGACCGCATCGGTTTGGCGTTACACGGCACGCGGGGTAAGCCCAATCGCGCTCCATGCAAGACACGCATGCCACATAGTGCGGTTGCCTTGTTTTCCAAATAAGGCTCTGGGGATAAAGGAGACGAGGCTGCAGGGGTTCGATCGTAATATGTCGTAATGATCTCTGGGATGTCTGGTATTGAGGTGGCCGCTTCTCTGTCGATTGTCGGACGAGTGGCTATCCTCGTCATAGATAGAAGGGACGGCCATTGCCTTGCTCGTATGATAAGACTCGATGCGAGTTTCAACTCCCTCGCCTCACCCGCCGGCCTCAGTCATACCACCGGCTGTCCCGTCGAGCGGGCGCCTATCACCTGCTCTCATTGATAACTAGACTTATCGAAGAGGTACAACTCGACTGATTCCGGATCAGCGCCAAGAACAGGTAATAGTAGCACTTGTTTATGCAGTGTCTCCCAGCCCTCCATATCCATCAACTCAAACAGCGCTTCCTCATCGGCATGGCGGGGCTTCGTGGCGAGGAAGACCTTGGTTGTGAAAGGCTCGCTCTTCATCTGCTTCAGATTAGAGGAATGGATGGCCGACAGAGTCTCCACTAATGCAGGGAGCATGTCGACGTTGTAGGTGCAGTCAGAGAGCATAACCAAATCCCACGGACGTGACCCTGCTTCCTTGCCGAATTTCCCTTCCCTGCCGTACTCCCAATCCAAGTTCTCGTAGAGCATTCGGACTTGCGAGTCTATAGGCGTTGTTGCCTCCGGTTGCAGACGTGAGATGTTTGACCGGGCCCGGACTTCCGCTTCTTGAAGATCCGTCATGAGAATCGTACACTCGCTCGAGGAAAGCTTAGGGAACACGGTCCCAAGCCCGACACCCAGTATCCCAACACCGCAGCCCAATTCCATGATGTTGATCGTCTTTTGGCTGCCGAGTATGTTCCACAGGGCCCTAATGCATGGTTGCTGACTGGACTCGCTGTCGGGAGCGGTGTCGATCCCCGCAATCGCGCAAAGCGCTACCACACCGGCATCCCAGACGTGGCGTGCGATGCTCTCCCCGATCTCCTCCTCCACCTCGACGTACCCGAAGCCGGTGGGGGAGTCGGTCACCTGAAGTCGCCGCATAGCCACGTCGGTTTCTCCGCCGGACAGATTCAGTGAAACCCAAGCCGGCATCACTGCTCCCATCCTGGCCGCCTCCCTCCGATACCTCGGTCTCTCCGCTGCCATGGCCAGAATCCGTGCGACTCCGTCTGCCGTTTGCGACGGCTCTGATGCTCGAACACAAATCTGAATCCTAGCCCCAGCCTGGATAGCTCGTTCAAAAGCAAAGGGGAGGGCAATGGTCGGCTTTGCGACGCGCATCCCGGGCTCCCAGTACAGGCGTCCCGGGTCTGAGAGGAGCCATGTTGAAGTGCCTACGGCGGAGGACGCTGAAGCAACGACCTGCAGATCAAGGAGCTTCTCTGGGTAAAGGAATTTGTCTCCAAGGTCCGTCGTGATGGTAAAGAGCAGCTGGATCTGAAGCCTGCTGCCGTCGCTGGGCGCCAGCTTGGGAGCTCGAAGAAAGCGAACGTAGTGCATCGTCAGACGAGGTTGGGCGGATCTGGCTGCGTTGGGCGGCGCTGAATAAGACACTCTCACCGGTACCGATACCTGCTCAATTATAGACAGACTCCGCTTTGTCTAGAAAGTCAGCGCTCGACTGCAAAGGAACTCTGTCGTCATAGGGCACCTTTTAATGGTGAGGTTGACGGTCGCATGCCCCCTTGAGGAAATTAGTTTGGTTACGCGAGAAGCATGCTTAGTCATCACGCGATAGTCTCCTTACATGCGCGTCTCATTTTCAACCATAGATTCGGCCATTAGTATTAAAACAAATTGAGTAAAGAGGATTGAACTGGTTAGTGCTACCCTTGATTCCTTCAAAGGTGAAGGAACTGGGGGAAAACCCACTTGTGCATTTGCTCTCTGTAACTCGTGCGAGCAATAACAATATTGATCGAGATACCTTATCCACCCACCTAAAAGGTACAATCGAAGTCTTGCAGACATCAGAATCTTCAAGACAGAAGATACGCCGGCCAAACGTCTGAAGCAGGATGCTCCTAAGTTCTCAAAGGATCAAATTCGATAGGGTCTTTACATCCCAGGCGAGGACGATGGTGAAGACGCGGATACTGGAACTTTGGGCGGGCAGAGTGACTGAGACAAGGAGACAAGTCCACAATTTTGCCACTACAGTCTGGGTGGTTCGTGTCTACCATAGTAACTCACCACTTTTGTGTTCCAATGCGGTAGCTCAGACATTTTTCACAACTCTCCCACTTTCAGAATTAGAGTGTCTTTATATTTAACTGCCTTCTTCTCTAAACTAATCTCTCCCCATTCTTCTAGATTATCTTACCACCATATTCACTGAAGATTATAATCCTCTAACTCCCTGTAATAATCTTCTAGATCGTCATAGAGCCGACTGCAACCAGAAAAATTAGAGATACTTTTAGAATACGGCGAACTTTCTCATACTACTTCACCTACAGTCTCCCATCTTACATCTCATTCAGCATCAGTCTGTGTCCAATAATGCCAAGATATTGAGGCTTGTCCTCTTTTCACAAGACAGTACTTAACTTCTTCTACGATTCTCACCATTCCGGAGTTCTTAGGTCTACCTCACGCTATGGTTCCATAACGTTCCACACCTTAGGCCCCCATTGAGTGCAATATAATCTAAGGTTCTCTTTGTCCTTTCGCCTTTCCTCCTCTTCTATCATCATGCTCATTCTTTAATTGCCGCTTACCTCTTCTCAATACTACGCTCATTGGGACCAAACTTCCAACCTTGTGAAGAGGTTCAGGGGCACATCGCCATTCTCTAACTTCCGGTGTTCTGCTTTCGGACCTTGAGACTTCTACCATCAGATTATCACATCTCCACTCATCACAGAATTTCAAGAAGCCGATTCCTCTTAGGTTCAAACCTTCATCTTATGGTGAAGACTTTTCTACTCCGGGTCAGTGCAAGTCTTGTGCATTCAGCATACCGCATTGTGATATTCTTTCGCAATCTTACTCCAGTATGCTGTGTTCATGGTGGAGTAAACCCCAACCCTCACTAACCCCAGTTTTAGATGGCTCCCAACAACAACAATTACATCTCACGTAGCGATGGCTTCTACCGAGCTCTTGACCGTGCTTGCGCTGCTGGTATGAAGGACCCAGTCAATTCAGGGCCCACGACAACAATGCTGGCCGGGGCACTCATGGGTTGTCCTGGGTTCAGGGAGAACCGACTCCCAAAATCGTGGGAAAGATTCGCAACCGCGAACCCCGACCACGCCACGATCATTCGACGTGGGGCAGCTGAGCTCCGGCTCGATGAAAAGTCTCCCCTGCAGCCTACTCTCCCAACCAAGGCGAAGAAGATGAAGAAATATCTCACCATTTCCAACCCTGATTATAAGGATGGAGTTGTTGTTGCAGAGGGATCAAAGCGCCTGGCCGGGGAGAAAATTGCAAAGACTGGCAAAGGACAGAAGCAATCACTGAACCAGGTTGAAAGTAAGGTCTCTCATCTATGAAATACTCTTAACTAATCTAACGTGCTTTTAATTAGCAGAGGGTAAGGAGCATAATGAGGATCAGGGACCAAAGCCAAAGCATCGAAAGCGCGAGCCAATAAAGAAAGGCAAGGAGAAAGCAATTGGGGGTTATTCTGAGGACGAAAAGCCAAAGCCCAAGCGTCAAAAGCCCCAGCCAACCAAGAAGGGCAAGGAGAAAGTAATTGAGCCTTCTTCGGACGAAGACGACGGACCAGACACCCTCGTTGACTTACCTCCCAAGATGAAGAAGAAGATGGACATAGTAGACAAGGCATGTCCTGATGAAAACTCAGTTTCTACTACTCTGGTTCACAAAGAGCAAGGCCTGACTCTGGAAACTCACGAAACGCCTGAGTCCAAGATGGATGAGCCTTGGGTCTGGGGGCAACGGCGCCCCATTCGAACTTCACAAAGCACAGGACCTAGATCTGGACATGTACAACAGTTCTGAATCTGAGTTGGATTCTGAATCTGAAGATCAAGCTCTCCAAGCTCAGATCGAAAGGGAATACATTGACAGCAAGAACCCAGGGGGACAGCCAGCTTGCAATTAGTACAGCTGAGTAGAGGAGAGACTAGCGATTGGGACTCAATGAGAACGACTGGGCAGTATGCGATTAAAAAACTGGGAAAACTGGGGTGTGCGGAATGGGAATATTGCTGGAATTTAAGGGAGTCAAAAACTGGTGGTGAGTCTGCGATCGCAAGTCTAAAATTATTTGGGGGCGTAGCGTATAGCATCAGCATTAGCACATTGAGGATTGATCACATTGATGAATCAAATCTCCTAGGTCTTACCAATTCTTACTTTTATCTTTGACCAATCCAGTATCCTGGTATGCCGGCGCTTGCTTCTCCTATTCCCGAGTGTCCAGGAATTCACAACCTTAAATGTCTGCTCAAATCTAGAGATGGTCTTGGCTAGAAATGAACCCAGCTTCTACTAATGACCGTTAACAATCTACAACTATGGATATTGTGAAATAATGTTTCGAGATGATCATTATGCCCATGTCCACACAGCGTCCTTTTGTGAACACGAGCTTGTTGAACACGGTTGCAGCCTTGACACCAACCATGGTGATCTCTGAACCCAGCTCTCAATACAGTCACCATCCCAATGATGTCGCAGCGAGTCAATCCCTGTTGTGAAAAAAAGAGTGCTGGACCGAGCTTCTGCTACAGCACTTGCTCAAGCTTTTATCATAACGCTGCGCGCCACAACCACAACATGTATTCGTCTCCTGCTTCCTCGTTCCCAGCTACCGAAGAGCAGGTGCGTCCCGCCGCGAGCGCTTTTCCGCAACGCTGGAACATTTCGAGCTGAGCCACGAAATGCTCGATGGGCTCCTGGCGTCCTACGAGCGCGTACTTGCCGAAAACCTAACCCTAAAACCCGGGGCATTATCGCTACTCGAGGCCATCAAGTCCTCTAGCAGGAAGATCGCAGTGATCACGGAAGGCCCGCACAATGCGCAGGAGCGGGCGTTAAGAGTCCTAGGACTCAACAGGCACGTTGACTTCCTTGCCACAACGAACCACTTCGGCGTTTCAAAGACCACGAGTCTCTTCAAGAAGGTGTTGGACCATTTGTCCATCGAAAGCCATGAGATTGTATATGTCGGGGATTCTGTGGAACGAGATATCGTGCCGGCCACTGCGGAGGGGATATTTGCTATTCGCTTCCACGAGGGACGACCTTTTCAGCTTACACTCAATCCCACCGGTGTCAATTCATTGAAGGTGTTAGAGGGGTTAGTGGTGCCGTTTTGACAAAGTTAAGAGCCGGATCGTCAATTTACTGTTTACCAGTACTGTGATTTATAAACTGCTCTGATCTGTCGGCGCGGGGGACATGACTTCTAGACTCCCATTCAATTCAATGACTGAACTCATCATCCACCCCGAGTTCGTCCTGGCCCGCCAAACGACAAACTACTAGTAATGCTTGTTGACGTTAGGGGACTCCGAGTTTCGCTAGGAACCTAAGACAGCGGTTAGAGATAGAGGTTAGGGTTAGGGCTGGTTCATAGTAGTTAGGGATTAGCTAGGGTTATGCATAGTGTTAGGGATAGGATTAGCAAACAGATGGTATTTAACAGATGGTATTTCTAGGATATTTTATTAAGCGGTATTCTGGCTGCGGTGAATTAATCTAGCATCTTGGCTGATGCGCTTGGTGGTGCACCCATCAATACTCGTTCGTTCCGGCCGGCCCGTCCCGGCGAACGAGGGACACTCCAGATCCCGGGTCCATTTCGTCTACTGGCTGGAAGGTTTGGGAAGGATTAACTACTACAGGCTATTCTGTCGGCATCCCTGTCCGCCGATAATCATGAACTGGGTGGGATGGGCAGGGAGGAGTAGTATTGCAGCAATGTACGTGTACTTCGTACTGCTTGCTGCACGACACCCTCCATCCAGCGACTGCAACAGCAGACAACCCATGACCCCATGCTTGCCGAGGCCCGTTGGTCGACGCAAGCGCGCATGGGCGGGCTGCTCCTTGAGGATGATCAGTGGTCTCTTTCCTGCCACCTGGCAGTGACGGATGCTGGTTCGGAGTATGTAGCCACTGTACGAATGCTCCGGTTCCCGCAGGCATCTACCCTGGGTGGCACGGATTTCTTACGAGTTTGTCTTCGTAATGAACCGCCGTGCTTCGTACGTCGCAGCGCTGGGTTTGAGAATAATTACCTTGCCTTACACAGTTGCGTCTGCGCATCCTGGGCTAAGAATAGCTCCTGTCCCTCGTAGCTCAGATCCGAGCCGAAGCAGCAACAATCAATGAAACCCCACGATGCACACAGGCTTACTTGCTTCTGCCCTGCCACCGGATGTCTTGAGCAAACGACGCAAACGCGCTGACGTTATCCCCGCACCAAAAAGACCGAAAAGGAAGAAAAGGGCGGGTTACATCCTCTTGTCAACTTCCAATCCAATACCGCCCGACGACCAACCTGCACCGTCAGCGGAAGGATGCAAGATGGCCCCGGACCCGCGGGGGGGGGGGGCGTGGGAAGCATTGCGCCCAAAGTAGCACCCAAAAATAATCGCTGCGGCTGGTGAACTGCCACCCCGCGCGGGCACTGTGACGGCTTCTTCTCTCGAGGGTGTGATGGAACGATGCTCCATCGCCCATGCAAGGCGCTTCTCGGCACTTGACTTACACTTTTGGCCGTGCGGAAAATGTGCCCTCGAGTCATTACGAGCATTGGCATGCGCAGTGAATCGCGTGCTCATTGGCGACGTCGCGCGGCCCCCAAGAAGAAGAAAAAGAAAAACAATACCAAAAAACGCCCGTGTGTGTCTCATTGCGGGCCAGCATCGCCGCAACCCTTTTTTTTTTTTTCCTTTCGTTCCCGGCCGTTTTAAGCGCCCAACCAAACCCAACCCAGGGAGGGGGGTGTCGAGATGGGCTTTTGGGGGCCGCATTCCCGCACGCAGTCAGTTTTATCACACCGTCGGAACAGGTGGGAAGAATAAATGAGGGCCAGAAAAGGCAGCACCTGACTGTGTTCTGGGAAACACGACATGTCGGCGTCTTGGTGGTACCACCCAAGTTGAACCAGCCCAGCGCTCTCTCATCACATGGGCGCAGGGCATGCCACAGGGACGTGGAAACACTGGGACGGGCCGACCATGGAAAGGGAGAACGAACGGTCTAAGTTACTCTGGCCACTTTGCGGACGTGAACCAAAGTTTGGCGAGGGAAGTGAGCTAAGGCAAGGGGGGGTGTTTGTCGTATACGATCAACCAACTCGGGCCTCCCTGACATGCCATCGGCCGTCTCCCTTCACAATGCCGTGCGTTTGTTTATTCACCGTGCCCTCACCGAGATAGCACCCGTCCATCCAGTCCAGCCTAGAACCTGCAGGTGATATAGCCTATGGCCCCCAAATTCCCAATCACCCTCACGCACGTGGGGAAGGCCGAGAGGCACTTCCTTCTCTCCAGCTTCAGCCCTTTGCATCCCGTGCTCTGGTGATTGGCGTCGTAGCCGCTTACTCGAGCCACCCTCCAGGGTTATCAGCCATGTGTGATGATAGATCACAGTGCGTGTGTGCGTGTGTGCGCGTGTGTGTTTGTGTGCCTGTGATTCCCAGCCACCCTCACGAAACACGGTACAACAGTTACACCTCCTCGGGCCTCGGGGGGCTGGAATGAGAAAAAAAACACCACCACAACAGAACCGTCCAAAAAGAAACAGAAGGGGGAGAAAAGGTTCAGCCCCGCCCCGTGCCCCTGTTTCGAGCGTACATGATGTGTGCCACCGCGATGGCTTGCTGCTGGATAGGGCGAGACAATCGGCGGCGCCGGCGGAGCTGCAGAGCGACCAAAGCAAAAGAAAAACTTGGGCCGGCTGTTCATTAATTAGTTGGGCTGAGTTCCGTTGTCTCGGCTCGTGTTCTCTGTGCGGCGGCAGACAAACAAAAGGGCCAGTGCGCGCGTGGACGGAACTTGTTGAATGGGTGGGTGTCCAGTTCGGAAGCACGTACAAAGTGAGATTGTAAACCAAGGGAGGAGAGTTCTCGGCACGGTGGGTTAGTGGCTGGTTTTCAAACAACCCGGCCGAAGTCTCCCTGCATCGCGGCAGCATAATACATCATCGGGCTATGTTCTAGGTTGCAATATTCACATGGCGATGATCTCTGTAATGAATTACTACTGCAAATACGAAGTATATAAAAACGATACAAATAAGTACCTAGAACACGGTCGAGCAAGAAATTTCCTTACCTAGCTGACAAATTATGAGACATGAAAGAGTCCTGCATTTTTAAAGCAATTCACTCAGCTGGCCCAGGGAGATACAAACCCCCTACGACTTCTCAAAGACGCGCCAAATCCCAAAACTCCACATTTCCCGTTCCCTCGTTCAAGACAATGAAACACTTGTACCCTGACGATCTCTCAGCTAAACGTTGATCACTATTCACTAAACCTGTTGGCGCGCCCCCCCCGGTACTTCCCCGCCCGGCCGAACGTCATCGGATCGTCCGGTCTTCCGTCCGCAAGTAATTACGGGGGTTGCGGACTGCAGCCTCCCTTGTCCTCCAGCCTTTGTCGCACAGAACATGTTGGGATTTTCAACACACGTTCCATGCCCATTAATCTCGCATCATTGCTTCCCGTAACGTACAGTAGCCTATGTATCCGCTCGAGCGTCCAAACAAGAACGGCCCCTGGCTCCTCTGTCATGCATGACGCATCCCTCCAGGGGAGCCCAACAATGACCTCATCCTTACAGGCATTCGTCCCTTAGACCGCCTTCAACGCGTGCCTCGACCAGATTTGCCCAGCCCGAAACTACCCAATACCAACCCATCCTCTGCACGGAGCGACTTCAGTGAGAACCAGAGGGGCGTGGGTTGGCATCTCAGCCAGGGTCACCAATTGGCGAATCGGCCCACGAAATCCAGGCAGACCCCGCGAGACGATGCAACAAGGCGTCACCAATTCACCATCATCCACTTCACGAGGCAAAGGGAACACAATTTGCTAAGTTCTAAAATTTCAATTCAAAAGCAACAACCTCATCGACATGGTATAACTATCGGCTTCAAAAGAACCCTAACTCCTCCTCATGCTCAGGTGCATGTTCCAATCCAAACCAGACGTGAGGTTCCAAGTGTAAAAGACGAGTCCTCCAATAATCCATATTACCGTGTAGTAATTTCGCATTCCACCGATCTAAGTGCCATAATCACTTTTAGTATCCCAGGCGCTGTGCCGAAAAATCAAATACCAAGCCAAAGAGAAAAATAAATATCACGACTTCCTTGCATCCGTCGTCCACTGAGTTCATTGTCGTCCGTCGTTGCTTCACCTTCCAAACGCTCGCGACCTTCCAAACGGAAAAACAGTGTGGGTATCTTGAGATAAGGAAAAAGCCCCTTGGTCGATGCCCCTCCTCCGCGCGCGCGTGCATTGCTGGTGGTACAGGTCGTCCCTTGATTCCTTGTCGTGGGACAAAGCGAATCCGCTCTCTCCAGGGACAGATAACGTTAAAGATAAGGAATTCCATGTGGCGTATAATCCAAAAGGGATATCCAGAAAGAAAAGTGAGGTAGTGTACAGTCTTTGCGGGCATTTCCAATCCATTGGGGAGTTTGGTTCTTCTGGTGGCCGTGTCAAAGGCTCCTCGGGTATGTAGAGAACAAGAAAGGAAAGTAAACAGGTCCAGGTAGATCCATGGGTAATCCGCTTATTGGGTGGGGTTGCGGAGGATTTCCTCGCAGTTGGCGTCGAACCGGAGGTTAAAGAGCCGGACTTGCTGCATGAACTTCTCCGTCTTGGCAAGCTCTCTATCCCGACCAAAGAGGGTCTGGACGAATTCGACACCCGCGTTCCTGCCGAGTCCAGATTGCTTCCTCTTGGCAGCCTTAAGCATAGGTGCCTCGCAGGACTTGAGAAGGGACCTGAGCTTCTCGGTAATGCGCTCGCCGGCGTCGATAAACTCCTCGACGAGGTCACGGTTGTCTTTGCTGCGCACGCGGCCAACGATCTCGTCAGCTCGCTTCACCTTGCCAGCCAACTGGATGAGAAGAAGCCAAAGCTCGCCAGCCATGTCAGAGATGGGAGTGGAAGGGCCCTCGCAGGACACGGTCCAATCATAGATCCACTTGCCAAGGCTGTTGGCATCGAACACGCTACCTAGAAGCAGAACGGGCTCCTCGGTAGGATCCCAGTTCTTAAGTGAGTATCCGGCAGGGATCCGGTATTTCCGAGCGTCGGCTTCGGTGGCCTTAGGCGGGGGAGGTGGAGGCTTGGCCCGTTGGGTGCTGACGGGTCGGACAGTCTGAGGCCTGGCAGGGGGGACAGCGGTAGAGGAGCGGCGGGTGTGCGAGAAGCTGGTAGGAGGGCGAGCGTGGGGTGGATGAGGCGATTGGTGCACAGGCTGCTGCTCTTGGGAGTAGAAGTCATCATAGAAGACGGCGGTCTGGGCACCCTGCGGGTAGGCGTCGAAATTAGTGTACCATCCCCTATCAAGGTCTCGAGAATGTAACGAGAATCTGCGCTGGCGGCGGTGGTCCTTGGACCGAGACTGTGCAGGAAGCACATAGATGCGACCTGGAGCCTCGATGATCTCGTCCTCGTCGGATTCTCCATAAGGGGTTGAAGCCCGGACATGAGTGAACGATGACCGCCGGTCACGCTTGGAAAACCACGGAGCTGGGCCAACAGGCCTTTGGCACGAAACAAAGTTGTAACTCACATTTGCCGTGCTGTATTGCCCATTGCTGTTGTAGCGGGGGGAGTCCTTAGGAGGCCGCGGGCTGAAGCTGTCGTTCCCAGTCTGAGAATAGCTGTTGAAGCGTCCGTGAGCCGCGCGGGTGGCGGGTCGACGCGGGGTCGTCTCGGCCCAGGTGGGTCGGGGAGAAGGGGTTGGAGTTGCAGACGACATCCTCGTGTAGACGCTGTCGTATTCATGGATCGGAGTCGATCCTGGAGTTCGTGGTGAAGGGTAACTCATGATCTTGTGCTCTTGCGATGTCCAACTGACATCCGTGTAGAAAAAGTGAAACTGCTCTCCTTCCTAGCAGTTGACGGTGTTGTGATGGTTTGTTGTATGATCGAGGGGT
Source organism: Neonectria coccinea (assembly GCA_019137265.1). NCBI lineage: Eukaryota > Fungi > Ascomycota > Sordariomycetes > Hypocreales > Nectriaceae > Neonectria > Neonectria coccinea. Next base: position 62,053 of record WPDF01000195.1, on the reverse strand, counting down.
GGTTTGTTTTATGGGTTTTGTGGGGTTTATTTATATGTTGGGGATGAGGTCGAGTGTTCGTCGACGCTGCGGTGTGGAAGCGTGTTCTACAGTGCGCAGTCAACTTGTTTTCAGGACGCTGGGGAAAAAGAGGCGCCCAAGAAGAGGTGATCGGTAGAAGCCCGTCACCTCGGTATGTAGTCGGAGGGAAAAGGGTTAGAGAAGTGTCTTTGTGCGGCGAACATGACCGGTGTGTGATATCTCCTTCCTCCTTTGAGGCTGTCGAAGCCAGGTCCCGTGGAACGTGGTCGTTGTGACGAGAAGACGCTGGATGCTTCGCGGAGCCCCAGCTGAAGTGTTCGGTGAAAAGAGTGATGACGTCGACACGGACGTGCTGGCGAAGCTGGAAGTTGTCGTTGGTAAAAATTTGTAATTGGCAAGCGCCAAGATGCTGAAAGGAGAGGAGGAGAGGAGGAGGTTGAGGCGGGCGTGTGTATCGCTATATATTGTTCTAGGCTCAGTCATTGTGTGTGTGGGCACGCTTGACTCCCAAGCGGGCTCCGACGGGGGTGTGAAGGAGGGTGGGAAAATATGGGAAGGATGGGAGGGGCGACCGCGCCGGCATGCAGCAGGGGTTAAAGGGAAGGTGCAGGGGTGTGAGCACTGCATGGGTGGCCCCTGCGCGCAGGGGTAGGAGCGGAGGGGGAAAAGGGTATTGGGGTGGTACTCGAGCCTGCGCCTGCTGTATTTTGGCGCTTTAGGGAACCAGCAGGGCAGGCAGAGGGAACTGAACAGGCAGTGACTCTTCGTCGTCCCGCCACAGGGTACGTACCCTCTCACAGATGACTCGGAGAGTCGCAGGGGTGTGATTAGAGGTGTTTAGTCACTTCCGCAGAAGATTCGGGGGGCGCAGCCGCACGGTGTGCGCCGCACTGTTCTCGCGTCTTCGTTTTGCTGCTAGATGACGACAGTGACGCACCTTGTCGCTGCGCTTCGCGGCACTGGGAGGCGCTGCCTGGACTCCGGTGCGCTGTGCTGAGTGCTGAACTGTGATGCGCTGTGCTCCTCTGCGCTCCGCCGCTAAATGTTTTTTTTTTGGGCTCGTTTTCTTTGGTTGGCTTTCCAATCCGAATCCCTCAGCCACGAGCGACCCAATCCTCTTGTTGGGCGCGACTCTGGTTGCTTCCACTGGCTGCGAGCTCCTGCTGGATTATTCAGCTTCAGGCGATGAGTCAACCCTTTGATGAGACTGAGCAAATCCCAGCGCTGATTGACGAGGTCGAGGGAAAAGGGGGGGCTTCAATGGCCCGAATTGTGTGCTCAACGGACAGGAGTCCCCCGCCAGAAAAAGGGAAAAAGGGAAAAAAGGAGAGCCGAGCGCCAAGAGTAGCAGGCCAAACGGCAGTGCCCAACAGGCTCAATAGGCAAATCTCTCTGTCGAGATCAGTGCGATACCAGGGCGGGCTTGCAGGGCAAGGGCGCTGCCTGGCGGATCCGACGGGGGTGCCTGTAGCCTGGGAATGTGTGCTCTGCGCTCTGTGCTCTGAACACAAACCCACAGACGCCGCTCGCAACCTCGCACACAACAATTTCTTTCGTACCAAGTACGCTCGTGTTGCTTTTCTTTTTCTCGCTTCGTCTCAGAGTGACAAGAAAATCCAGCCACCAGGCGCAAGGGTGGAGGAGCGGCAGACGGTGAAGCCTCCAGCTTCAGCCAGGGAAGAATTTTCAAGTCGTGTTTTGCTTTTTGCGACTTCCCGTCCCCCTCTTGCAGCCACAGTCTGGGCCTGGAGCCTCGAAGCCCGCCCTGATGAGAACTGATCAAAGATGCCTAACAAAAGGCCTGGAAACCCAGACACGCCTCTCCGAAAGGGTCGCCTTGGAGCGGGTCCGATGCTTCTGTCCTCAGTGCCCTCTCCACCAAAGTGCCAGTCAAATTTACCAGTGGAGAGTAAGCGAGATGACGGGCCCTGGGATGGATTCCTATCGTCCGCCGTCCCGGATGTCCGCAAAACCGTTCCGGTGAAAATTTTTCCTTCTGCTTGGGCTTCTAGTCGCGCGCCGGCGGCAAGACAGGACAGGGGGGGCACAAAGGACTGCAGCGGACTACAGAACGACGAGGCGGCTCGGTGTGATTCAGAATTTCAGACGGCGCCCCGGTTGAGCGGTTGGTGCAACCCCTGGCCCTGACGCACTATAGTAGTGCCTCCGTCACAACGGGTACGGATAAGAAAGGGCCTGGCGGTCGTGGACTCCGTACGAAGTACCGATCGGTGATATTACAGTTGCAGCCTTGCTCAGCACGGCAAAAATACGAGCTGACGCAACGGGTCAACAGGGATATCCTGCGATGCTGGCGACGGAGGCTACAGCCTCTCAATAGAGTCCTTACTAACACGGGCTCTTTGACGTATGTGCGACACGAGGCTAGCGAAGATAGCTCTTACACCAAACCCACAGACTCGGTCGGGTTGTTCAGGTCGCCTTCGCTTTTGAGGCTCTGTCCTCGAGAAGAACAAAACAAACAGATGCCAGCGGGGCCAGAACAGGTAATCGCAATCAAGCGATAACAAAGCGGTACTTGGGCACGCGCCTGGCTGGGGGCTTGTTCTTATAAGCGTCCTGCAAGGCTGCAACATCAGGCAGGCAGCGTCAAGTTCACGCTGGTGACGACAATCAACTAATCGCAGCGCGTTCACGACCAGATGGTGATGACGACGTCGCAGAGAATGTGGCAGATGACGGATGCAGGGAAACAGATTGAGGAAACGTGGGGAAACGTGGATGGCCTTTATCTATCAGCCGCCCACATTGATCTGCCACGCGGAACGCCTCTCGATAATAGGCACGCATACATCGTCAGCCAGGTTTTCGTGTTTCCGTCGCTTTCCCCATGAGGCGTTTCCCTTTGCAAGCCGTGGCACGCTGTGTGATAGGCGCCCATCCGTCAATTCATCACACCCACCTTGTCAACCGGAACCAAGTCCACGACGGTCAGAGGAGGGGTTCATCATCACATGCATGGCACAGCCAGTGTGATTGGAGTCTTGGAGTCTTCTGACGAATATTTTTTGGGATTTATCCGCCGATTGGTCGTTGCGGATTTTCCAGGCGGAAGTGGTACGCCGCGTGCGGAGTTGTTGCCCGGCCTTACCGGTTCTAAGCTCTGATCCAGGCTTTTTTTGCGGTGCGTCAAGCTTCTCAGCTAGGATGACAAAGAAGCGAAGCGAAGTGAGGAAAAGAAGAACCGAGTAACGTCCATGGCGGAAGGCAACCCTGGTCCAAACTCCGAATCGAAGCCCTCTTTTCGCAGGCAGCCCTAGCGATGGGTGTAACATGACCGATAAGGCGAGCAATGAGCATCCCGATGCTGATGCCGGACGATGCGATGCCAAATGCGAAGAAGCATAGCACCTGGAAGCGGGAAACCCCCACCCCTGCATTAGCGACCAAGGCGTCAGAAACGTCGCTGTGGATGGATCATGGAGTTTGGGTTTGGCGCGACGGCGATGCATGGTCCAATCCTCGTGGATGATGCCGATGCGACGACTGCAGACGGCGAAAGGCAAACCAGATTGGCCTAGACTGACTTCTCCGCACGGCGGGGAAGGGCAAGAAGAGGATGGAGACATCGTGCATCGGGTGCGTATCCTCGGTACTCCGTCCTGTTGGTGCATGTCCAACCCTGCACCGGAGCGGCGGCTCGCGAATAGGGTCGTTTCCAGCGGGTGTGATGGATGCAATACGACGGCTTCATCCAGAGACGGACAAGCGCGCTCCAACCCGTCGTCCGTCGCCCGTCGCCGCCTCGGGCCTTCAACCCACCATCCACATCCATCCATCCATCCATCTATCCATCCCATTTACCACCATCATCCCCGCCAATTCAATTCCACATCGCGACTTTGCTAGGACCGCACTAGTTCATCCAAAGAATATCCACACCAAACAAGTTCTGACAGTGAGGCACCATCATTGCCAAACTTGTTAACCAAAAAAAAAAAAAAAGGGAGGTCCATATCGCACACGAAAAAAATCACCGTCTTTCTTTCTTGTGGAGCCCATTCTTGAGTCGGCCGAGATTGGCCTCGGCCTTCACCCTGGCCCTTTTCGCCTCTCTATTGGCCACCCCCAAACCTGGAGGACAAATTGACAAGAAACCAGGCCCAGAGGCGACTCAGAGAGCCAGACCACGCTTCACCAACTTGTGGAGCTAATTGGCCACGATGCTGGATACCATGGATGTCATGGACACGCGGATCGGAATGTAAGGTGGTCTCACCGGCTCACCATCTCGGCCCAGATTGGATTCCCATGTCGTGGCCATCTAAGTTAATCATCTACCTGGCCGCCTTCTTTGTCTGGTCTCAGATCTGGCACACTGTCAGAAAACACTATTTCTTGCATCTCACCCGTGGCCAGATCTCTGAAGGCACCGGCCAACCCAGCCAATCCAGCCAACCCAACGCTAATGCCCAACCGAAGAGACATGGCACAGGCTGTTTTACCTCGCTCTCTCATCCACGCTCCGTACGAATACTCCATGCAGCTCAACGGGTTCTACCAAAAAAAAACAGTTTATGGAGGTTATGACGGATGAGTGGCATACCGATCGTATTCGCCAGCATTCCCGCGATGCAGCAAACGGGCCCAGGCGTGCGCCTACAGCTTCGTTGTGCACTAAAGCGTCCGAAGGGTTTTGTTGAGTGCTGTCAGGTTGTCTCTCCGTTGATCCATGATCCCAGACCATTCATTACCCGGGTCTTAATGGTCATTTCAAATCGACTCTGGGGATGTGCGTACCGAGAGCTGCCTGCGCCCCAGACACAAGGGGGCTAGGACCTCACCGACACGACCATGACGACGGGCCCATGGATATGCCCTGGATGCCACGGACTCGGACCGGGACTGGGGCGGGAGCAGCTGGAGAAAAATCCTGGAGCCGGAGATGGAGCGCGCGGATACCTGTCAGCCGCACCATCAAGGCCAGCGCTCGGAGTTGTCCTGGGGTGCCCCGTCCCATCCGTCAACTCGCGTGCCTGCGTCCCAGAAAACGGTCACTGAGGTTTAGCGGCCCTCCCAGCGGCTCCAGGCCCTAATGCACCGCAATGACAGCGGCCCAGCGATCCAGCAGCGGGACTCGACCAGACGCGGGGAGTACTCGAGGACGGCTTGTCCAGTGGATGCGCGGGAAACAGACCACTGCCCGGCGAGCCCACAACAAAACTCGTGGACCAAGGATCATGGATGACCAGCCTTGTCCGCAATCTGGGTAATTTTCCTCGGGGTCCGTATAATTTTTTTTTTAGTTTTAGGAGCCGGAGTGGGTGACTCTTAGTCCTAGCCAGCCGGCTACCCATGAGAGCTCCGGGCTGGGAGACGAGGGCAGAACAGCTTCAGCACAAGCCAGCACCAGTACCGCACCAACACAGACAGGACTGTCCATTTCTCCGTCTATCCATCAATCCGTCGATCTATCCATCCCATCCGCCCGCTCATTCATGGCTCCTCCATCAACACATGCGCACAGAACAACCTCAACCTCGCGCGCCCGGCCAAGCTCCGTACAGTACGTGCACAGTCTTCCGGCCGAGACTCAGACGCTCGGTCTGGGCTCCCTCACCTTGCTTTCTTGTTTCTGGGCCCGAGATTAAGGCCACGAAGATGGGTCGATGGAGAAGCGGGCACCCTCTCACACACCAAAGTGGCAGACACACACTACTCCAAACGCGCACACCCCCCCTGGTCACCCGTTGGAGCCTGGTAAATGATAATCGCAGCCCAACGTCAACGACGCAATATTCTGCTGGGCACCATGTTTCGCACACTAATAATAAGAACGCCAGCAACGACACAATCCTGCTCGCCCTTGCAATCGCGGGCTCCCTGCTGGCATGCGTCATACAGCCGCCGGCTGCAGTCATTCGCTGCGTCGTGGCCATCTCACCTCGGCTGCCAGACAAGCAGAGACCAGGCACCCGCCTCCAGCCGCGCATTGGCTGTGCCTTGGGTGAGAGACCCAGACAGCTTCTACCGAGTCCAGAGAAGCCCTGCAGGAGAAGGAGCGGGAAGAAAGAAAGAAAAAAAGAAAGACGAAATTTGCGTCCCCGGTCAAAGACAGGGCGTGCTTCGTCTCCGCGGCTGGTTGGGTTTGAGTTGGGTTGCGCGCAGGGTTGGCCAGGGCTTTTTGCTCTGATTTCTAAGACCAAGACTAGATGAGAGGGCCAAAGCAAAGCCACACACCAGGGTTTCCCTTCCCGTCTTTTGCTTCACTCACGCCCTGCACGCCCTCTCATATTCCTTCTCGGTCGGTGTTGGACTTCATACTGCACAGTGCAAAGCAAAGGACCCGGCCGAATGTCTCCGGCCGGCGGTCTGCCTCAGATGTCGGCGGCGTGTGCTGCAAGTTGACAGTACGAAGCGCACTCAGCCATGTTTGGATGGCTCATTCCCGTCCCGGGGACAGTAATCAATCAATGAATCTCCCAGGCAGCCCTGGACTGACACCCGCCACCCCGGCCGACACACCCAGTCGAGCAACGTTTATTAGACGACGAAAATTTTCATTGTGTTTTCTTTTGACGGCAAACTATCTGCGTTGCGGGATCCCTTTTCGCCGAGGCTCATCAAACAAGCCCTGCCTCGACCGCTCGCGTTCCCGAAACCTCGTCCTCGTCCTTGTCCTCGCTCTTCGCACTGATAAATAACTAGCTCTCGCGCTCGCTCGCTCGCCGGCCGGCCGTTCGTTGTCCCGAGGATACCGGCCCCGTAATTATCATCCACCATCATCATCATCATCACCATCGTGGCTCTGCACCGATTTGCCATGGACGAAAAGAATAACCTTCTGGCCATGGCGTCGGCTTCGACGGGATATGTGACTCATAATAAGCACCCAGCTCCTCCTCTCTTGGCCCTGTCCCGTTGTCAATGGACATCTGCACCTTCATGTACCTTCTCCCAACGAACGCTCGCGTTTGCTGTATTGATGTCCAAACACCCGCTCGCCCCGTCATATCGGGCCCGCCCTGCACCCCATCCTAGCTGCCGATTGGCACCCACTCACACACACTGCCCATTAGTGAGGGAGTCTGCAGCATGTACACGTCGCTGCGCACATGGAAACCAAGGCGACGACAAGATCCAGGCCAAAGCAGACCTTGGGAGAACGGCCACCAAGGTTGAGGTGTGCTAACCAACATGTCGACCTCTTCTTCAGACGCCACACACCCTTGGCCAGAAACAGGCGGCCAAGAAAGCGGCCGCGGGCACGGTTCCACCAAACCTTTCTGCCCCCTCGCCTGTCGATATCCTTGACGCCGCTGGCCTTGTTGGCGGCGTCTTGTCTACCCTAACCCAACCGCTTGCCTCTATTCGCTGCCCTCACCGAAATATCAAAAAACCAGTAGCTACCCCTCCAAAAATAGGGCTCTCACGACCGCCCTTTCGTCAGTGCCCCTCCATCGCCATTGATGTACCCAACAAGACAGCTCAACAGCCCTCACCGACTCTTCATAAGAGAGGGCGTTGCTCGGCTACGCGCCGATGATGAAGCTGCCATCGCGGGGTCATTGTAGCTATCGGGCCTGTCATCCGGTCTAGGAAATCGTTGCGTCGGAAGCGTACAGGATCACATAATTCAGGACACAGGGCGAGGGAGGGGGGCACACGGGCGACGACGTGTAAGTCATGGCCCAAACGAGGGCAGCCGCAGTGCAACACAGCGACGTGTGTATGCATGCTACCACGCCTGGGCCCTGAGTCTCGGGGCCGATTCTGTCTACCACTCAAATCAATTCTTGTCTTGTGCGTTGATGCAGAGCAAGCGACCCAAGGTTGTCCGTCCAGGGGCGTCGTTTAATGGCCGCCCACACAGTGTTCTCACGCATCTGGGAGAGAAGACGGCAACAATCGTGCAGATAGATGCAGGCCGGGAGAAAGACACCAACAAAGCAAAGTGCGAAACATGCCGGCCCCCGCCGCTGGTCTGTCTTTCCCTCTGTTTGTCTTGTCTCCAAGTGTCGAGGCGGCTCGGGAGATGCGACGGCCGGGTAGCGCCAGTCACTAAGGCGGGCAGGGGTTTGGCGGAAAGCGGGTGACGAAACCATCGCGACGGTTTGCTTTTTCCCACAGAAAAAACATGGGCGACGATGGGGATTTCCAGCAAGAAGGGCCCTAGAAGGGGGGCGTGTGTCTCCGCGTCTGATCAGTCAAGCGTTAGGGCATGGTCCCCAACGGACGGCTGCATGTCGTCGGCGACAGGACGGGACAAACTAGTCGTCCAAGTCCAGGTCAGTGCCAGCAACAAGGGTGCGCCGGCATGCGCTCATCGAGCTGGATTTTGATGCTGCGGACGCCCGCGTCCAATCCTATCACGATACATGCACCGCGACGGAGCGTTGCGCTTGCGCTTGCATTTGCATTTGCACGTGTCGGTGACGGAAGACAGCCCTTCCACGATCCGGTATAGTTGCAACTTTCAAGACAGGCCCGTGGTGTTATCGTGGTAAGAGTCATCGCCCTCCAGTCTCGGCCGCCCTGGAATCCAAACGCATTTATGCCCAGCGAGCCCACCGACGCCGTTGCGGTGGCGTGGTGATAGATAGGAGCCCCGGCCGCCTCGATGGCGACCGCCGGCGGCCTGTTGTTGTTGTCTTCCCAACCACAAGACAAGACACAGGAGAAAAAAACACTCAGGTCCCACGGCTGCGATGGGTTAAGAGCCAGCAAACAAGAGCTGCAGATGCGTTATCTGCACGTCGGGAGCCAAACCGACATGTCCCGTCCCCCCGTCACGCCTCAGCCAGACCTTGAGTTGACAAGGACTGTTTTTTCGGTGTGCGAGATCCTGGGTCACACAGATGCAGTTCCCCTGCCGCGCCGTAGCCAATAATGTCGGCCAGGGGCGTTCTCGCAGAAACAAGGGGTTACCAGCCCTTGATTTGCTTTTCCGAGGCAGGGTTCTTTTTTTTCTTCGAAAAAAAGTATGCACATCTAATCTCAAAATATGGGCCGAAAATTCCATTGTCAAGGAACGATTAAAGGAGCGCGCAGTCTTGGACCGTGGAAGAAGCTGGAATCACGGAGGCAGCCAACTCTGACTTAGACCAGAGACTTGGCCAGTCGTAATCAGTGGCAATCGGACTTGCGCGACAGGTAAAAGAAGTGTCTAACTGCGAATGGCCCGACACGCTGTGCGTCGAGCCGCGCAAACATGACCAATTTCGTTCGGCCTCGGGCCAATCTTGTTCTGCGACGTTTTCTGTGTGCCATTTTGGAGACATGCGTCTTCGAGGCGAAGCCGTCGATGCATTGTCGTTGGATGAGCCACGTGGGGTCCGATGTGGCGGTGCTTCCAGGCACGTGATGCGTCCACTCGGCCGGGTCCGCCACCGTCCTCCGGGGATCCACTCCGGGCATGACCTCCGTGGCATGTGATCCGGCGTGCAGACGGTTTCCCGGGTTCTTACTCGATAATTTCAAATGCTTTTCATATTAGCCATCGTTTAAGCAGTCGAATGTGACTCAGAGGCTACATATGTCATTGCGAGCCGCTATCAATCCCCTTTTTCCACATCGCATTTCTTTGGCGTTCTTGTCTTTGCCATCCTCCGCCAGAGGCCTCCTCTGCTTCCACTTTTCCAATGTCGCCTCCCTCGTTCGGATTGGACATATCTTACAACTAACTCGGTATCCCCCTGAACCGGTGACTTGAGATTCCAAGGCTACGAGTAATTGCTGATCGATGATTTGGTGGCGTACTGTTTCATCTCCCGGGTGAGTCACGCCTCAGCCATCCCGTTGAGCAGGCCTGTATATTCACCATCCGTCCACGAAGCCGCATCGCCACCACACGCACCGCGTACAACCTCGCGACACACACGGCCGTGTAGGCACGATGCTCTGACGACGACGATGTCGCCTGGACCGAAATACCTTATCTTCGAAGGCAATTGGGTTGTGGGTAGCTGTCATGCGTTGACTGCCTAGTGCACGCTCGCACGACGGGGCTGGGCAGGCAGCAGTCCTCCACACGAGGCTCGTCCAAGCGCGACGTGGAGAACGAATCAATACACGCCGGTACTGCGCGAAATCCCAGACACGATGCGATGAGGAGGCAGAAGATTAGATGGCAACCCCCGGAGAGTTTCACATGCAGACTGAGAACCGAGTCCTTGGGAAGTCGTGGACCGGGGGCCAGTCCCCCGGATCCAGCCTCACCATCGCGGAGTCACCTTGCTTACGGTGGCACTAGCGGTGCTGCGACGTGCGAATGGACTTCGCCATCGGGATGCCGGAGTGTGATATCCGGAGGGTTGGAGGTGGTGTTGGAGGGGGCAGGGTTATCCACACGCCCTGCTGGGAAGTACCAGCGTGAAGATATTCAAGAGGCAAGAGAGATATGAATGGGGGATGATGATCCCGCACTGGGTGCTGAACGGAGGCTGGGCTATGATGGTGGTGAGAAATGATGCAGTTGCACGGAGGTTGGAAAGCTGAGGCTGGATGGTTACGTCGAAGTTGGGCAGATGACGTTTTGAAGTTGACGATGACTACAGGATATGTCATGTGAACCGAACACGTTGGCTCAATGAGATGAAGAAACGATAAGTCTACCACGGATGTTGGCAAAAGAGGCTGTCCAGCTCTTCGGTGGTGAACATTTGTGTGAGTGGGTGCGTGGGGAAATTAGGAACTCGCCGCCTTAGGACTCATCTTTCGAAGACAACTCACAACGGGATTGAAAGAGGATGACTTGAAAATCAGGCAGGCACCAGCTGCTGCGTGTAATCCGAGAAAAAGGAATCCGCCGTTCTGAGTCACTGCCGCGCCCAAGCGTCTGACACTGCGTGATAACACCGCCTTTTGAATACGAACAAGGCCAATAGGACTTAGGTTTCGCATTTGTGTTAAGTACTGCATTCATAGGGCTTTACCTAGTAAGTTGACGCATTGAATCTGCTGCCCGTGCTGGTTTTGGTTCATTTCGTGCGCTTTGCTCTGGTGTAGGGTAGTCTACTCTCAAAGCACACAAGACAAGACACATTGTAAAATGAGGTCGTTCAACCATCTAAATATCATACCTAATACATACCGTAATGCTTAGCCTTTAATTACTTAACATAGTATCGTCATGGGTTTTCCGTGACAAAGCAGCCGGTAGTTTGGGTAGTGAGTGACGAATGACACAAACGCTTACTTTGACAACTGCACTCCACAAAATCTCATTCCAACCCGCCATGCTTGCCAGGCTTCTGTTACCGATTCATGTCAATGTCCAACTGAGATAAGCGGCATGATGCCAATCAAGGTTTGTTGAGGTCTAGATTTGGACGCCGGTTAAAGTCTCCGAAGTCGTTGATGAGATGGAAGTAAGATTTAGCAACCCTGGACTAAATCTCCCTCGGCTTCGAGTTGGACGTTTTACCTATTATACTAGGTAGGAAAACTGACCATGCACCGCAGTACTTGTAGCTTCTAATGTCCCCGATATTCGTCAATCGACTGGGGCCATTGTACGCCCTTCAAAGAGGCCTGCCACTTGAGTATGTCCACCCTCCTGACTCTGGAGCTTTCCAGACCAACACCAGCCAAGCTCAACCCTCAGTCTAGCGCAATGCCAAGGCGCAGAATAACACAAAGAGATAAGGCATGGCAACGATATTTCTCCTACTAGTTTAGGGACTGCTTTTAAAACACAGGCATCTTACCCTGAATCTATTGCAGACGTGAGAGCCACGTCTATTTTACCGACGAATGCAGTTTAGTGTCATTGGCACGTCTTCTCTACTACTAAGTAAAGTAATTTTTGTTTGCACACGCGTCTTGCGAATAGATGTGATGTCAATATGCTATTCAGTGAACAAAGGCCCCGATAATGGAGGACTGGCTATGATGACACCCCCTTGTCATCCTTGACTTGCTTTGACGAAGGTAGTACCATCAAGCTTGTTGCATGACCTAAGATCGGGTTCACAGTGTAAAAGCCTGCCTCTCGAGGTATACTACACCACAACCGGATGATAAATCAAAGCATGCACACTTCGTTGGTAGCGAGACTGTGGACCAACCGCACGACATCGAGTTTCTCTTGAGCATGTACACGAAGCTGCGGAGTTGTGACGTTGAGAACAGGTCAGATCAAGCCATCTAACTTAAATACCTGGAAGTAATACCAGCGTCGAAACCACATTTGGGAAAATGGCCCCATTTGACGAGTACAAAGCGCCTTGTTCACAAAATGCAATGAGATGTATGTTTTGCGTTTGCCGACTTTTTCGCACAACGAAATGGTCCTTGGCATGTAACCAGATGACGTGTAGCTGATTGTCAGCAAGTTTGGCAGGCTCAAAGTACTTACTATAGCCTATTATCAATACGGACAACGAAATAATGTGTTATAGAAATGCCTCTGTTGGACCATTGGGATGTGGCGACAGACTTGACTGGGGGCTGGAATTGCTTGGACAGCATGGCAAACAAAGGCCACTTCCGGGGGATTCTGGGATTGTCAGCTTCCATGTCGCCGGATCCTCGGTCTTCCCAGTCGGCTCTCGGCCCGGTACCGTTAGCTGTATTGCCGGCAGAAGTATTGGCGCTGACACAATAAAACGCGCTGTCCTGCGTCTCGGACTCGATCAACGTTGGTTGCTTGCGGCTATCGTGGTCAAGGTTGAATGGCCCCCTCGCGAAGGAATCTCACTGCAAGGGTTCAAACTGGCAAAAGCGTGATATCGACACATCACATGGGAACCGTCCGCGGTCCATCGCTGTCGCTCCCGAAAGGCTCACCATCGTGGCGGGGATCTCCCACCCTTGTCCGCGTGGCAGATCCCCACGTCCTGTGGAAGCCGGGCAAAGCCGAATCCCTGCTTCGTCATCAGATCATAGACCTTCTAGGCATTGAGGAGGCACTGCCGAGGCCCCGCCGCGACTCTTACACCGTGCTCAACAGACGTATTTCTAGTGCTTCGTGGGTCGACCGGAAGACTGTGGCATGTTTCAGCTGGATATTTCATCTTTGACAGTTGGCTCGTGGCTTGCAACTCACCGTTTTTTGTTGGAGACTTAAGCTTAAAAGCAGCTCATTCGACCCCCACTGTCTCCCGCGCGTCGCTGCCTGACTGACACTTGCGTCAACGGTCTCAAATATTCAACAACATAGAAACACACCACAACGCCAATAATCAGACACAAAAGCAAACATGTGCATCGTCCTCTTCACCACGTCGCATCCCGATTACGCACTGATCCTCATCGACAACCGCGACGAGTACATCCTCCGGCCCACCTCAAGACCGCACTGGTGGTCGCATGGCACTTCGGGCCGCCAGGTTCTGTCGTCGCGGGATCTTCAGCGAGCCGAGAAAGGTACGTGGCTGGGTCTCACAAAGGATGGACTTTTGGCGGTCCTCACCAATTACCGAGAGATGACCCTCGACGACACCAAGCACCCGATCCACGGAGTCAAGAGCCGTGGCGGCATGGTGACGGCTTGGTTGGGGGGGCTCCCAGAGGAAGGCATCACCGATGGCGTGCACAAACTGGTCAAGGACGGCGGCGTTAAGGGCGTCGGCGGCTTCTCTATGGTGTGCACAAAGCTGAGGAAGAAGAGCCAGGGCATCGCCATCGTCAGCAATCGATGTGGCGGTGTGGATGACGTTCCGATTGTTGGCAAGGAACGCGGTGAGATCTGGGGCCTTAGCAACACGGCGTTTGACGCTTCTGGGACGGGCGAGGAATGGCCCAAGATCAAGCTCGGAAAACAGCTTCTCAACGAGGTCGTCAGCGAGTCGATTTCCAAGAAGTCGAGTCAAGAAGAGCTCATCGCGGGTCTACTCTCCATCCTCGACAAGGACACGCTCCCACCCAAAACCGGAGACACCAGCTTCCTCGAGTACATCAACCAGCTCAAGCACAGCATTTTCATCCCGCAAATCGGCGACGACGTGCACCGCGAGGCGATGAAGGAGGCCATGGCCAAGGGACGAGCCGAGTGGACAGACGACATGGTGGCGGCCGAGGAGCTCGCGATCGAGGGACGGCCAGACCCCAGCCCAAGCCCGATGCTGGGCTTCGAGACGGGCTTGTACGGCACGCAACGGCAAACGGTCGTGTTGGTGGACTGGGAGGGCAACGTGAAGATGGTTGAGCGCGCCTTGTGGGACGGAAACGGCAACGAGATTCCCCGTGGCGAAGGCGACTTGGAGTTCGAGTTCAAGATCGACGGTTGGGAGGAAGGCGTGGGCGAGGATGCATCAACTGGTGCAGCAGTGGTAGTCAACGGCGTTTGCTAGAGACTTGGACCGAGGGACTGACGACGATGGATGGATGGATGGATGGATGGATTACAAGGAATCATGACTGAATGGAAACGCGGTACCATAGAAGAGGCGGACAGGAGTCACATGCTCGCCGGCTGGCTGCATTTGACGCACTGAAAAGACAACAAGTACCTACGAAAGATTCTCCTTCCTTCTTTCACCGAATTACCCGCTGGGGCGCGCAGGCAACCACTGGCTGGCATTCTCCTGCTTGGGCTGTTTGCCAGCTGCCAGACAAAACCACCCCCATCGCCAACTGGCAAACACTTCCCCAACTTCATCCTCACTTCAAAAGTAAACAAAGCCGCTGCCATCCCAGCCCGTCGCGTGTGTCCGCGTTTACAGTCCTTTGTTTCTCGTCCATCCTTCCCGTGTTTCTTGTTTACTATCGCCGCCCGCCTGAATCCTAGCCTGAGGTGGTTGAGGAGAGAGAATCAACAAACGCACAACGCCATGCCACCGGGCGACACCCTTCCCCTTTCCAACGAAGCCAAACAACGTTTCATCACGCGAATCGTCGCCTAGATTGCTGCCGAAGCAATTGCCACCGATCGCTGGGCCATTGCAACCCGATTCAACGCGGATCGATCGCTTGGTGATACTCACCTGCCCCCATTCAATCACGCTGGTTTCTCTACTGTACCGCCCACGATTGTTGGCATCTATTTGTTGCTACTCGACGTGCTCCAAGACATACCTCGCGTTCTTTGTTCCAACAACCATCATTGAGGGATTACGGTTATCGCATTCCCCAGACCTACTGGCAGACCGACGTTGGTGTTTTCAACCACTTCGATATGGAAACGCTTCTTCCAGAGCGCGATGTCAAAAGCCACATAAGTTCACGCCTACCTACTCCAGCCAAGTTACTGGCCAGGACCAAACGCCCGCGCCCAACAATCTCTGGACCCATTGGTCCTATCAAAAACTCCCGCGGTCCCGACTTCGTTCGCAGCGAAAACTTGGTCATTGTCCCCGGGATCAAGGACTGCGGTTCCGACGAGTCCCTGCTCGACAAGAAGGTTGAGGCCAAGAAGACAACCAGGCGTATATCAGCGAGCTTTCAAAAACAAGGGCCCCCGTCCAGTCATGCTACAATCGCCAAGTCCGACTTCAATGTTACCGCAGCTTGCCGGGAAAGCCTTCCTCAACGCAGCCCTCCTCAACGTCTGCCTAAAACCATGTCCCTCACCCAAGCAACAAAAGCATGGCTGCAATCAAGTTCATCCTTTGACCTCATTCCCAGTTTTGACATCATCCCCCACGACGAAAATACGCCCCCATCTCCTCAAGAAGCACCACCTCCAAAGGCTCCAACCGCGACTCTTCCCAAGAGCCAGCTTCCGAAATCACGGACAATGAGTATATTGACCGACTTGAAGTCCTCAATCTCTCGGCCGTCGTTGGCGTCTCGGTGTGCGAATTCCCGCGCGTTTAGCGGCGCGTCCCATAAGACATCGCAGTCATCACCAACAAGCACCTTAATTACCGCCAATTCTTCTCGTCTTTGCCTCCCACAACCATCTTTGGCATCGCTTTCCAAGTCCAGCAGGTCAAATACCCCTGAAACTCCACCACAATTGCTTCCCGGCCAAGTCAACAAGGCTCAGCCATCGGCATACTGGTCTGGGCGCTTCGTATCCCTCCACGATCGCTTTCTAGCCGAGAGTCTCAACTAGGACTTGTCACAATCGCCTACCGCACACCCAAGCATACCGATCTTTCATCAAAGCCTTGCCCCTGATCGTCATCTCGCAAACCGTCGGCCAACTCATCTCTCCCATTCCACCACAACCTCCGCCCTAACGACTCTTACAACCTCCGTTCCCCGATATCCCCCAGGCATTGACGACGAGAGCCGTGCCCTCCGGGTATTTCTTCACCTAGAGTCATGCTGCATCACCCCCGAGGCACGTCGGTCTCTGCACATTTGGCAGCAAGAATACGCTCGTCGTGTCGGTCGCCCTGGTCTACTCCCCGAAGGAGGCTGCATGGAGGATAGAGGCATGATGAATCGAATCTTTGGAGGTGGTATGCGAAAGAGTGAAATGAGGAGCTTGTCAGCACTGCGTGAGTCGACCAATGCTCGAGCAATGAAGAAGGGATATTTGATTCGAGCCACTGGCAAACGACTGAGCGTTTACTAAAGCATCGCTCGAAGAATCGCCCCAACGCCCAACAACTGCTACAACAACTGTTTCAAGTCTTATTCTTTTTGCTGTCCTGTCTTCTGCGTGCGTCTTTGTTTATGTTTCAAAAATCATGTTCGAACAAACTTTGGTAGGCGAAAGGGAAATCATGAGGCGTTGGTATACATGAATTTGCGAGAGTTATGGAGTATTGATAAGTTCTTTTCTTATTGGGAGTTGATATTCTCAGAATGGGAGAAAATGTTATCAATGTCTACTTAGGATCTAATTAGTACCAAGCTGTAACCATACCCCCTGACAGAGTGTAATGCAATTATCAGTGTCTCCCGGTACAGCAGGTCAAGGCTCCGAAGTCCGCCCACGTCATGTCCCCTGTCGCTTCCCTCCGCTCTGAGGATGAAGATCCTGAGTTAGTGGCTCACTCTCCGTCTAAGGTGTCTTGTGTTTATCTTACGACTGTTCTGGCCGTCCTGCTCTAGACCTAGTGTACTGCTTCTGGGTGTAGATCCCGAGCGACGACTGATAGTGGTACTCCCAAAAGCCACCGATCCACCTCCTGAAGATGATGAAGATGTAGTATTCGTCGAATCGGACCAACCGGTTCTTGAAGACGTGGAAGCCATCCTCATCCAGATGGGGAAAGAAATGTCCGAGGCCGTTGGGAGATCCCATTCGGACGAGGGAAACTGAGGACCGTAAGCGCGGGACCCGATGAGAGTTTGCGGTGGACGGGAGATCTGGATGCAGGACATGGAGAGGTCGGCGGTGATCATGCGCCCAGCGCACTAACACAACATGACATCTTTAGCTTAGCAGACACACCCAACTCTGCGAGGCGGCATTTGAGCTTCAACACGAAGCACGTATATAGGGGACTGAAGGAGCACTTAGCCAAACTCTCAAGCAGGCCTACAATACGCCGCAGACGACCCTATCATGGGACACGACGGCACGAAGGCCGAAGGGACTGGACAAAGAAGGGGAGGATCGGAATGGTCTGGCGATAGCTCTTCGCTCCCTTCACCGTGAGTATCTCTCTTGGTCCTCCATCGCTCCCATTCCCCTTAGCAAGGGTCGTCCCATGAGGTTTTCCAGATGGGGTCTTCGGCGTAGGAGGATTCATTCAAACCATCCTTATCCAACCACCGCAATGGACGACCCTCACCGCGATCAGCCCAAACGCTTGACCTAACCTTATTCACCCAGGCATTCCAATCGTTGTTAGGCCCATCAAGATTCATGGTGGTGTTCTTTCGGCCGTAGTAGTAAGGCAGCCAGTGAAACTGAAGTTTGACACTGACACCATTGGGGGGTAGGGATGATGCCAAGACACTTGAAGGCAAAGTAGCACCTTGACCACAAGTCAGGCCAGTAGTCTAACGGCAGAGCCATGCACGACGGGCTGATCGTCCATTGCGGCGGTTGGACAAGGATGGTGTGGATATGGAGCTGAAAACTGCCCAGTGTGTGCAAGAATAAATAGTGGGAGAATTTGAGTAACCTTATTCCAGTGGAGTCCAGGTTAGATACCTTGTGAAATCGCATCTAACTAGGTCCCTTGGTCCCTTATACAGTGGGCGTGCAAAAGTTCCGACAGTCTCTAGATCTACCCTAATCTCCCCGATCACAACCTAGTCTTTAACCTACTATTATATACCTAAATAATATTATATTAAATTATAACCTAGATGAATTTAAAGCCTAAAGGCTAAGGATTATAATTATATATATTAATACTTAGTGTACTAGCTATTTGCGTTAATAACTACTTATATTCGCCTTAGTATTAAATCTAGTAGCTTTTTGAATACTTTAACTTTAATCTTATCCTAAAGCTCTTTTACGTACTTAATTAGATAGTCTTTTGCGGCTATATTCTTTAGAAGGTCTATAAGATCTAGGTATTACTTATAGATCTATTCCTTTAGTATTACCTATAGATTCTTAATCGGATTAAGATTTAATAAGTATAAGGGCTATTTATTAAGTATAATCCCCTCCCTCTCTATATATTTACTTAACTATACTTAAACTAAATAGGCTTTAAATATAGATCTATTATTATATTAGAAGGTTATTCCTTCCTTTATAATTTCTAGGAAATACTACTAAAGGCATTCTAAGATAATATAGCTTAAAATATTACTATACTTAGTCTTAAGGTCCCTAGCTAAGTAGACTAAATTAATTGCCTTATTAATAGTAAAGGTACTAAAGAATATCTATAAATACCTTATTAGTAGCTTTTAAGGCTATATATTCTTTTTTATAAGTCTTTTACTCTATTTAGGGTTAAAATAGTAATCTAAAGACTAAGTATATAACTTATATATTTTATAAATACTTAATCCCTTCTTTTACTATTACTATAAGTAATTAAGTACTTATCTAAGAAAATCTAAGTATACTAAAAGCTAGTAAGGTAATTAATATATTCTTATATAAAAATTTAGCGCTTTTTAGTTATATCTTTATTAAGAAAAGAGTAATAGCTTATAAGATAGTATTAAATACTTTTCTTAATTAATTATTATATTAGAATTAATTTATAATAGTAAGTATTACTCTTATAAAGAAGTTAATTATATATAATAAAAGGGTCTTAATTAATAATTCTAAAGATATAACTTTTATCCCTATTAGTAAGGATAGTTAACTATCTAGTGTATAGATTACTTTTTATACTATTTTAATATTTATACTAATAGATAATACTAAAGATTATATATTTTATTATATTCTTTTAGGCTATAATTTAATTAAGGGAAATACTAGATTTATATATATATATAATCTTTATCCTTTTATAAGGACTATAATATATTTTTAGGTAGATTTAAGGTATAATATAATTAAATTATACTATATTAAAGTTACTATATTATTAAAGGCATATTGTAGGTTATGATGCTAAGAGCGGGGAAATCGGGAAATTGTTAGAACTTTTGCATGGAATTATAGCTCTAGGGCTCTTAGGTCCCTAAGTACTTATGCTCTCTATACCTTTAGGGCTTCTGGCCTGGGATTCTAACGCCTCAACCGACAAGCGAAAGTATGAAAGAGCGCGGGGAAGAGACGAGATGTTCATATGGTGACACGTACGATTTACGAAGATACTCGAACAAACTTTAGCAGAGGAATGGAGAATTACGAGAGTCACGGTGTATTCATTACTTGTTTTCTTATGAAGTTAAATTTTTCGGAATCAGATCAAATGCTGTCAATGTCTAGGATTAGTACTAAACTATGATTCATACCCCTTGGCCGATAGCAATGTCATCTCTCCTCCTGTAAGTTATATACCATTCCCACCCTTGGGTCTGTGATTTTGATGTCCCGGTGAACCTGGCGTTGTCAATATTCTGTCTCGCGCCGTGAGTTCCTGTTCCCAACGCCTTGTAACGCCCTTGATGCCCACACATATTTATGGTCCTTTAGATTTGTTCTCCTCCTGGTTGGTCCCGGTTTACTCGGCCTTTTTGCGGATACGCAGATAGTCGCGGATTTGTTCATGTTTGCTCGCAAAGAACATTCCCTTGACGTCGTTGCGCCAGGCTAGCACGCCAACCTCCTCGGCAAAGCCTGCGACAGCCATGTACTCGCGATGGTCCTCAAAGTCCTTGAACAGGAAGCCGCCGGTGGTCTTCATGCGTTCGTTCTCGAGCTGCCAGAGGCGGATCTGATCAACGACGGTCGGGGGCAGGACGGGCTTGTTGTTAAGGGAGGCGGTACGGTGCATCTGGTCATGGGCGTGGGCGGCGAGGTAAGAGATGATCTGGTCGGCTGTGATGCCGAAGTTGATGGCTTGGCGGATGGACTGGCGTGAGAGGCGGCCGGCGACCATGTCAGGGAAGCGCATGTTCAGCTTGGCGAAGAGAGCGAGGACGGCAATTTGTAGCGTCGACTGGGTGTAGGCGTACAGGCGGTAATTGGTCTCGATGATGACGCTGCCCTTCTGATCGACGGTACTGCTTCCACTGGCAGCAGCACCACCAGTCGCGTTGGATTGGCCTGGGTTGAAGGCTGCAGCCGTGGCGGCTGCGACGCCGTCGCTGATGCTGCGAAGACTGTTGCCGCTGCTGGTGAGGGTTGTGGCCAGGCGTGTAGGGAAGAACATGGAGCGCTTGTGGTTGGGGATGTAGATGAGACCAAAGTCGACGAGCGACACCAACATGTTCTTACGCTGCTCCGTTAGGGCGTTCGTGTCGTACGGGCGGCCGAGTTCCATGCTGGCGAGGACGAAAAGGAACGACAGCATGTCGGTCGCCTCAAGCCCTGCCTGCTTGTTTGTGTCCATGGCTTCAAGCCAAAGCAGCAGCAGCGTCCATACCTGGGCGTTCGCTTCTTGTAGTAGAAAAGTAAAACCTGCTTGAGTGATGCCCACGCCGCCGTTTGGACGACGGTCGACCAGCCTGCCCGCGACGAGAAGTTCCTTCACGCTCTTATTCGGTCCGGAACTGTCGCCGGAGCTCTTAAACCCAACGCTGGACACGACGAAATGCAAGATGTCCTCCCATCGTTTTCGAGCGTAGCGATCGAGAAAGGGGACGTCGATTTCGGGGGGGATATGGAGGGTCGAGGGCACACCGAAAGAATTGTGGTTGCCGCCGCCGGAGAGAGCGAGTCGGAGGGAGGTTTTGAAGTTGGCCGTCAGCTGCATCTCCTGAGGTCGGTCCTTGGAAGGCGGTGAAATATGGACGATGCAGAGGACGCGCAGGATGGACAGGGCTTGGTCCTTTTGTCTAGGTCAAGGTCAGAGCGGGTGTATTGCTTTGACGACTCCGCGAAAGGGAGCCGTACCGTTTGGCGCTCGGCTTGACCCAATCGTCGAGGTCACTGAGCAATATGGGCTTCGGCATGTAGAGAATTCGCATGACAAAGGTTTTCGCTGGCAAGGAGTATCGCGCGCATCAGCAAGTGTCTACGCCCGCGAGAAGAGGACGCAACCGTTCACGGAGGAACATACCCAGGTGCGGCAACATGCGACGGAAGATGGCGAAGGTTGTCGAGGGCTGCTGGTACAGCTTCCTAAAGGTCGTACCAGGGAGCTTCTCGAGGTACTCCGCGAGCTGGAGCGAGGGCGTGGGACTGACTGACATGTTGGGCGACGGGGAGCGCGCGGCGCAATAAGTCAGTCAGTGGGAGTCGATGGGCGCTATCTCATGATAGCAGACGGAGAGGACGAGGAAGGGACCGGCCAGCGGGGATTGGATTGTGAGAACCGATACTGGGCGTTCGAAGCGTCGTACGCGTTAGGGAGAGCAAAGGCAGAATTTGAGGCCGTGAAGGTTGATGAGGATGGTGTCGTGAACCCAGTGCATCGAAGAGGCAGCAGCTCGATGCACAGTTTATCTTCCTGGTCGCCCGGAAAAGACCCGGGTAATTACGTCAGTCTGGACCCAGAACCCGCGGTAATGGCAACACCGATAGTGGAGCATCGGCCGCGCTAATATTCCGTGCTTCCCCGGAATCCATCCCAGAGCGGCTCAACTAGGTAGTAGGATATCCCGGACGGTGTTCGTTGCCCGGGAGGGATTGCACTCCGTCACAACTCCTACACAGCGCAGGAATTACGAGAGAAGATAATTAAACAAGTCAAACCACAGCATCTCCCAAAATGGCCAAGAAACTCAACCCTACGCAGTTCGTCAAGGCGGTTCGTCATCTCGGCTCTCTCACTGTCTTGACTTGACTCGACGTGACTGGACTTAACTGACCACCGCCCGTATATAGGTGTCGCGGTCATTCATGGCCGAATCTGGTTTAGAGCCAAGGTGAGTTATTGCACATTTATCTCTTCTATCGTGGCCCTCAATCGAGTCCATCGAAGCATGGGGATTGATAAGCTGACCAACTCTTCGTTATAGATTGCTGGGAGCAGGTGTAAGAGGACTCTTCACCGCAAACACTATGGCTTTTCTGACTCGAAATTCCTAGTTCCGAGTCCTAAGCGCCACTGAAGGTAGAGTCGACTTTGAGCTTGACATCCACAAAGACCACACCGTCAGTTCCGTTCACAGCAAACGCTATTATCCTCTGGTCCTGCCTAAGAAACCTGACCCGTCCTCTAGAACCGCCTCCAGATGATCCATGGCGGCACTATCGCGAGCATGGTCGATCTCGGCGGCTCCCTGGCCGTAGCTTCGACCGGTCGCTTCGCCACTGGCGTGTCCACCGACCTGAATGGTACCTCATTTCTCCCGCATTGTGTGTGTTTCTGTATGTCTAACAATAGCAGTGACATATCTCAGCCCCGGTGGACGAGTGGGAGATACCTTGAAGGGCACCGCTATTTGCGACAAGAGTACGTGATTGCCCGAGGCTTCCAAGTTCTCTCCTGGGATGCGGCACTGACTCGCAGATAGTCGGCAAGACCCTGGCATATACGACAGTTACTTTCACCAACGGCAAAGGGCAGCTAGCCGCTAGAGGAAGCCACACAAAGTATGTTGTCCCTCTAACACCCGAAGCTAGTTACTGATCAAAGATAAGATATGTGACCGGCACCATGGGCGAGGCTGGGCCATTCGTGGCTCCGCCCGGTTCTTTCGAGGATGTGGAATAAACAAGGTGTAAATATTGAGATGGATACATAGACGATATACGATACAGTTTCACTCGATTTAGGCTCTTGGTGTAAGAAGTCATGTAAATTGGCTGGTTTAAAAAAGCCATCAAGGTGTAATAGAGATGGTATCATACTGCGTGCAACTGCCCTGTTCTATCCAAACTTTCGAAACAACCTGCTATGTCGTGAAGTCCATTCCTCTTGTTCCCCGTGAATCTCGTCAGCGCCTATGCCTTCTCGTAGTACGTTTGAGGGGTGGTCTGAGGGGGTGTCCCGTCGGCCTGGTGGTTCAGCCCCATTGTTTCCTCGTGGGGCGGAGGTGACCTCGTCTGGGAGATTGGGCTCTGAAGGTTCTGCTGCTGAGGGGGATATTGAGGATATGTGCCCTGTTGAGGAGGTGGCGCATTCTGTACCCATCCTTGCTGTTGAGGAGGCTGCTGCTGTACCATGGGCGGCGCAACATTCTGGGCAACGTTGTAGCCGTTGTGCCCGGGGCCCCAAGACGGCTGCTGGGCTCCCGGGTCGACCATCATGAACGGCTGCTCGCTGGACCAGAGCCCGTTGCGTTTCTTGTGGCCGAGGAAGAACACAAGGCAGAGGAGGATAAACTGAGGCCAGACACCAAAGATGACGTCGATGACGTAGAAATAATTCTTGTACTCGGGGTCGTCTCGGCTATCCTTGAGATCTACTGTAGATGCCATGGAAGCCACCTCGTAAACGGTTCGGAGTAGCCAGAGGCCTGCGCATGCGATTGAGATGTTGGAGGCCTAGTTGTGATGTTAGTATACTCTATGGGGCATAGAAAAGCTGAGAGACCTGTGGCTTACTAAAGTTAGGCGCGGATCGGTCTGCGTCTGGATCTTGACCATGATGGATCGGGCGACGATGGCAACCGCCAGAACAAGAACGAGAACGCGGAAGGAAAAGTCAATTTGCCGGGAGCTATTAAACTGTTTCTCCAGCTTGTCGACTTCGGAATAAGACAGATCGTTGTCACCGTCGGCAAGAACGGTAGCGAAGTGAATGCGGAGGCCAAACTTGGCGATGGCGAGAATTGCGAGAAGGGCGGCAATACCATATGAGGCAAACCTGAGGATCTTGTCGCGCGTTACTGGGTTGCCTGACTGGACGATGAGGATACCCGTGGTGAGACGGAGGAGCATCAGAAAGACGAAGATATCGGTGAAGGCTTCAAAGAGTTGCGCCACGGCAAAGGTGCTGGCTTGGGCAAGGTCGATGGCTCGTATAACGCCGGAACTGGAATAATAGTAATCGTCACCATATAGGAGACGACTGCGGGCTAGAGCGAGTCCAAAGGCACAGGTGTCCAAGAATATAGATCTGCGGATCGAGGTCAGAACAGGAACGAAGTCATCGTCTTAGTGCACCATGATGATACCATGCGACACACCACACGCGATCCTAAAGAACGGAGGTAAAACTCACATCGAGAGACAGGCAAGCGCAGCCTTGAGGTATGTGAAAGCTGTTCGGGCGGGATCCATGCGACGGCGGACGAGGCAGAGCGAACAGAAGAAAACGATGAGACAGGGGACGAAGGTCAGGAACATGAGGGCGGCGTGGGCGACATAGTATCGCTCGAACTCGAAGAGCCCCATGATGACGGCTGAGTTTGAATTGCGGCTGCTGTAAACGAGTAAAGCAATGTGATTTCGGAGGTTGATCTCAGATGTGAATTATCGATTGATGCTCAGCCCTAGGTCGTGATGGTACGGCGTTGTGTACTTGGTAACGGTTGCACAAGACAACTCGGCCTGAGGGGAACCACAAACAACCGTCACTTCAATTAGGCACAAGGAAGATGGGTACACAAGAAGGAAGGATGAATGGATGAAATGCAGGTGGAAGGAGAGAGAGCAAGTCGCAAGAAAACGAGTCCTCAGGCGGGAGGGAGGGAGGGATGGATCATTTTTAGACATAAAATAGCTGGAGGCCCTGCTACAACTTGCCCGATGCCCTACAGCGATCTAATGTCCTGCGCATCTTAGCCAAGGCTCCCGCGCCCAACCAGATGCCTCATCCCAGTGATTAAAGTATGTAACGGGGCTCGGGCCCGAGACGATCCAACCACAACGCAACGTCCGTCGCGAGGTGTTCTCGCAGGAGGCTTTGCGCGAGGCTCAGACACGCCCGCCAAGGAAAAAAACAAATGGAAGCTGCGCCCTCCGCCGCCAATGACAACCCACGAGCGCTGTAAGGGATGCCCTGGTACGCTGCAGTTCAGCTGCCGGCACTGCCACCGTGAGGCGCCGGAGGGCTGCCGCGATTGGTGCCCCGGGTGGACTGAGGGTGACCGTCAAGACAGTGGCGCGGCCGAGCAGACGATGGGAGGGTTTCACCACGTTGGCAGACGGAGGGGAATTGCTTTGTGAAAACGGCCCTATCAAGGGGGGACAGGTCTCCCCGTGGGTTTCAGCCCTAATTTCCTGACTATTTCGTCCATCACCAACGCCATGAAACCCATCATCACCATGTTGTCACGACGTCGACAAGGCACTAGGCAGCCAGCCGGAACGTCCAAGTGTAACAAGCTCGGCAACAAGGAACAAGGGACAAGGGACTCGTTCCTCTCGGCCGTCTCCCCACTTGTTAATTTGGATTAAAGCCCTTGGCCGTAGCCATATTTCTCGGCTGGGGTCACAAGGCCTTGCCGATCCCTCCTCAGCTCTCGGCGATGTCCCTAAATTACCATCGCCCAACTCCAACTCCACCTCCCTCAGGACTTTAACAACTGGCATGCAATCCGCTATCATGCTTCGACTATTTGTCTTGGATCTCTTCATGGACGATCAGTGACTGCCCTTCTTCAGAGCCGAGACATTCAACTACGATTTCCTTAGATAGCTGGAACATCGGTAGATGCCAAGCTCTGGTTGGGCATAACATGGCCTTGGCGCTGAGAAATAGAACTCGGGGCAGATTCCTCAACCACACAGCCACATCCTAGCGTTTCTGGGCAAGCATCATGATCGATCGATGTCCGAAAAATCGTACTCGTACGGAGTATTCCGCACACAGAAATGCTGCTGCGGAGCCTCAGCCACCCGCTCCCGCTCATCTTGAACCCGACTTCTGTGCTGTACAGTTCCACCACTCCTACATGAATGCATGGCCTTCAGCGCCTTGGCTCATCACGTGCGGTGTGTGTTCGGCGCCTGTGTAGTTGGGTAAGATCACGTCGCTGAGGGATTCAAGGTTGAGCTCGGAAGCGGCAAGGAATGATCATATAAATACAGCTGCAGGGACAGCACGGTACGAAGTACGATGTTTGTGGACTGAACCCAAGCATCAGTTATCCAACAGACTTCTTCGTACAAGATCTCGTGTCTGCCATGTCGTTTGAATAGTAGACTTACTGATACGACCCGCGGGTATCTAAGGTTCACCGCGACTCCCTTGTCCCCTCGCTCTCAAAGGTCGTCTTCCATAGAAGCTCAAGACTGAGAACCTAGTGATATTCGACCGAATTATTCTAAAGTGAACCGACTCCCGAATGAGAATCCACCTCTTCGGCATCATGGCCAGATGGGTGGGGGGGTTCACGATCCACCTTCCAACGTGGGAGCTACAAATAGACAGCGGGGTATTGGCCGATATGACTGCCTGTATTTTATGGTGAAACGATGGTTTATGTCACAGGCAGCGGGCAAGTATCGACTACATGGCAAGGAAGCTCCAAGATAGATACCCCAATAGGACCTATTGAAGCAGAAGACAAACGCATCATAGAACATGGACTCTGGCCATGGAACCTTAACAAGGCAAGATCCGCAACATTACCACAAAACGGGTCAAATAACCATGAAAATGGGTATTCATTTTTACTAGTCCGTAGAATAATTGTAAATGGTAACCTTCTACGTCGATCTTGGAAGCCATAACTACATCATCACATCTCAAGATACCGGAAAAAGGACAGCTCTTGACACCCACAACCCACCTCCCTTGGAAAGACTACCTTCCTGCCACACATACCAACCTCTTGTGATTCGCTCTGCCCTACCAAAACGGTCTCCCACAACGCTAAATGGTTCCCCTCCCTCCGGAGGGTCTGTCGCGTGGCCGTTGTGGCGGTCATCTCAATGACGTCACATACCCTCGCCGTCGACACCACGACATGATGAGCATGACGACGTCACGACTCTGGGAGAGACAAAGCAAAGACAGGACTTTGGAACCCGCGCTGCGCCGATAAAAGAGCCTGAGACCCCGTCCGAGACTTTGCCAAGTTCACGTCAACCTCGACTCGCAATAAAACCACACGTCGAATACGCTACCAACGCCAAATCCCGCCCATCATGGCCATCACCACCGCGATCTCTGACTTCGTCAACTCCATCTACGAGCTCTTCGCCTCGCTCATCGGGACCGTCTACGCCATCCTTCACTCTACCGTCACCGCTGTCTTCAGCTTCATCACCGGGTTCTTCAACCTCGTGAGCGATGTCGTATCCGGACTGATCGACGTCGCTGGCGGCGTGGGCAAGTTTGTTGCTGGTGAGTTTGCTTATTATTGCCCCCCGGTAAATCTTGATGCTGACGTTCTAGGCAACATTGTGCTCATCTCCATCGGCGCTCTGGGTGCCTTTGCCTACGTCCGGTACACGGCGCAGGGACGACAACTCGCTGAAGGGAAGAAGGTTCAGTAAAGGATGGACATGGAGCCTGGTTTGCTGGATGCAATGCGCCATGGTATAGGAAGGAGGAAATCTCAAGGGGAATGCTTTTTGGTCAAGGCATTATACGATACCCAGATCTGTTCGTCGGTTGAATGCGATGGGATTCAGAGAGTAGATAGAAACACACATGAAACTTTCTACCGAAGCCACTCAACTACCACAAGTCAACCAATGTGTAGTGACTTAATAAGCCGAGTGAACATATCTCCAAGTCTTACTATCTACCGTGGATGTCCCAAGCCAAACCCCAAAGTGATACATGACCCAAATCCCCAACCCATCTCGATGATACCATTAAGTCCTCTACCAACCCTCACTAAATACTACCCATGTCGAGACCCCTTCGGTGCCGCATGACACCTCTAATGGTAAAGAGCTCACATCTGTCTCAGGATAAGCCCCTAAGTCACTTACCATCTGGCCGGTAGATAAGGCCAGGACTCGGGTATCGCGGCTAGCCAAGCCAGTGGACCCTGACGAACACGAGGTTCCATGATTGTGTGGTGCGTTTAATCGCAACTCGTGATCCGATCATGATGTTTGAGCCACGCTAGCTGACGGGACACAAGCTCCAGTCGCATGGATTGCCAGAAACGGCGCCATTTTGCAATTGCCTCGCAAATCACACATTTTAATGGTTTGTTTCATAATGGGGTTGTCAAACATCTTTTTAAGAAAATCATCATAAATCGTTACTGATATAGTTCGTTTCCATCATTATCTGCGCCCAAAATCCAAAACAGAATCCGCCCATGCCAACCTTCTGTGACACTGAATCCAGGGCCCTAAAATCGTAATACACGTCTCTATCATTCCCATGTCGTTGTTACATCGTTCCGTATATGTATCCAACCATGAACACCTTGTTCCGTTGTAGATTGTGTTTCGTCCCTTACGCCCGGAGTTGTGAGGCTAACTCCTCCATTGGTCTGACTCCAGGCCGACTCAGGAAAGATAAACCTGTCAAATTTCAAGTCGCTTCACCAGCCGTATGTCTTTCATCCGTATCCACGTTTGTCCATTTGCGTCGTCATGTCCATTCAGGTCAAGGTCTTGAGCATGGCTCGTATAAGCCCGGGAGGAGGTCCTGGAGTATTCAGGTCAGCCCGCTGCTCCCAAAAGCTCAAACCGGTGAAAAAAAGCGCACCTTCATCGGTATCTCGCCTTCGGCACGCTGATGGACATCCTACCTTTCTTGTCCTTCTCAATCCGTGGTGGCTTGTGGTGCTCAACCACCTTCTCCACCTGTTCCTCGTAGATGACGACCTGGCCATCGGGAAGGCGCTCAGCGTGCACCATTTCTCGGTTGGGACCAGCATTCTTAGGGCGGTGGGCTAGCTCACGCTCCAAAGCACGAATCTCGGCGCGAAGCTCATGACCGCCTCGAGATCGAGAACGGGATCGTTCGAACAAAGCCACTGGTCCCGCAGACTTACGGCGGCGATGACGACTGTGATGGCTGCGCGTGTCCCAGCTCGAAACACTGCTTGTCCGACTGGGAGAGTAATCCTCGCGAATATACGTCTCCTCATAATCCTCAATCGGCGGACCGGCATCAATGATGACTGGGGCTTGAGGAGCCGGGGGTGGAGCCTCCCTCATGACGTAGGGAGCGGGAGGAGCCTCTTTCATGACGTAAGGCAAGGGGGCCGGGGCCGGAGCAGGCGCGGCAGCGGGTGGCGGAGGTGGAGGAGCCTGTTTGACCTCAGGCGGAGGAGCTTGCCTCGGTTCTTCAGGTGGTGGCCTAGTTTCGGCTGCGGGAGGCGGTGGAGGGGGTGGTTGCTGCGTGGCCGGAGGGGGAGGAGGAGGAAGTGCGGCCATAGGGGCTTTAGGAGGGACTCGAGAGGCGAGAATCTCCATCTCAACTGTGACAACACCGTGTTAGTTTCATCGCGGAGAAATGCTGTGGAATGCGGTTTGGCTTACCCTTCTTGTAATCCTCGCTGACCTTGAGCAGCTCGTCAATGTTATCCTGTCCGAGAGCCTTCTGAATAATGATGGTGTTGCCCTGTTTATTGAATTAGTCTCGATATTAACACACGTCAAATGGTTTGTCTCACCTCCTCAAAGAAGGGGTATTCTAGGTCGATGAGGGCGCGCTTGGAGACTAGCTTGGAGGGGATGCGAGTCTTGCCCTTCTTGGGGTATTCACTCTTCACAGTGGTGCCTCCACTGCTGCTGGAGGAGCTGGAGGCGGAAGAAGAGATGGAGCTGCTTCTATGGGATCGAGTGCGAGTGGAAAAGGAGTCCCGGCTGTGTGAGCGGTGTCTTCGGGTGCGGGCGTATTCACGCTCGCGGACGCGATCGGGGTATGGCCGAAAGTCGTCGTCGCCGTAGTGGCTAGGCTCAGCAATCTTGATGTCATCGTAAAATCCTTGGTCAGGGAAGCGGGCAGGTGGAGGCAGTCCGCGAGCCTTGGGGAGAGGAATGGGAGTGTAGGGAGGAGCTCGATACTCCTCACGACGGATGTCCTCGCGGCGGGCGGGAGGCCCGTATTCCTCATGCTTGCGGAAGATGTCGCCTGGGCGGCGATCAAAGGTGTCAAGCGAAGACTGGCGGCGCAAGAAGCCAGGGCGACGAGGGGGCGAGGCGCGGCGAGGGAGGTCCCTCTCGCGCTCCCTTTCCATCACTGGTGGCGCGCGGCGAGTGTATTCGGGTCCAAGAGGATCGCGGCGAGGCATAGGCCGTGGCTCTTCAGGGTAGTAGCGGCGGTCGCGAACGACGTCATCGTCGTCGAAAGAACGGTTGAAGCGGCGTTCCTGTCGATCATCTCCGCGGTCACTTCCGCGGTCGTCTCCGCGATCAGGACCACCTCGTCCGCCGCGCATGTAGGGCGGGCGGTCATCATCGCCCCGGGACTGATCCCGACCCTGATCACGGTTCCGCTCGTACAAGAAGCGGTCACGATCCCAACGTTCGCCCATTGTGGATGAAGACGGCGGGGTTTTGGATGACTATGGTCTTGGAGGTGAAACTGGGTATTTGTTTCGAATGGTTTTGGTGGCGAAGAACAACTGAGAGTACACGCAGAGTGTACGTCAGTGCAGAGGGCGGGCGAGTATTGGATTAGTGTAGGGTCCGAGTACTCCTTGATGCTGGTTGCGGTGCAGGACAAAGGCGGGAGAAGCGTGTGTGAGAGGGGAAGAAGAGGAGAAGATGGAGGGTGGACAGATGATCAAGAAGAAGGGGACGGACGAGCAAGGAGCTAGCGGGATGATGGTTCAATTTGATAATGGCGCCCAGATATGACGGATGATGGATTCATGGATTCATGGAGGGGTGGGTGGGTGACCTGTGCACGCAGCACCCCAAGCACTGTGGTGGATGATGACGTTGACCGGCAGGACGCCCCGCTTGCCGCCAAATTTAGGGCGGAAGGTTCCAGTGGACAGTGCGGCGAGGGCGCTGCGAGCGTGTGACCCCGCTGCAAGGGTCTCCCAGAGCCCACTGAGACGCCTCCACTGCGTGAGCCTCCGAGGTCTGCTCAGCGGGGTGGTGTGCTGGCCGGAGCCTGTGATAGGGCGCGGGCGTGTTGGGGGGCGCTCTGGCGCTGCGAGCCACTGAAGTCGGGTCCTCAGCGACGATGCGATGACAAGCAGCAACCCCGGGCCGCCAGCATGGAGCACTCGCAGCTGTGAGGGCGAACTGTAAGTGAACAGAACAGACGGGAGCCCAACGGCCGAGGCAGTCAAATAGCCTATCGTTGGGCCGAATCGACGTGGTAGAGGGAAAAAAAAAAAGGAAGAAAAACTTCGCCTTCCGTTGTGTTGCACGCGCACGCTCTCGCCGAACCTTGCCGATGGCTTCCTGTGGTGCCCAAGCAGAAGCCAAGTGGGGGATGCGACCCAAAGCCGGATTTCTAGTTGTCCGGGATGAGGCGTTGGGAGGCTTGGGAAAGCAGGCTTGTCAGGACAGGGGCGGGTCGACGATACATCTCGGGATGTTATTTTCCGCCTCGATGAGTTAGAGTAGACCGCTTCATACGAGGGCTCTGAGTGTCTAATAAGGCAGTGAGTCGGGAGCACGATGATTGAAATTGATCAGATTGCGGGTTTTCATTATGTCGCGATGTTAATTCTATCTGCCACACTATAGAACCAAGCAGCCATGGTCAGTTCTTCCAGCACTCACTATCAAGCCTCGCAACAGCAATAACAAAACCCCTCGCTGTCGTCAATACCAAGCGCGCATGCAGCAGGGCCATCCCTTGGGATTCGTCGACACCTCATCAAGCTTGAAGGCACCATCCTCGCCGTTTGCATTCCTTATACCCCCCCTTGCGCGCGTGTAGTGTTCTCCCCTGCCATTGCGTCTCATCCCATTGATCCAGTCTTGTTTGGTCTCGCGCCCGATTGCCTTCAGCTTCAGCCCTTGGCCACCCAACATCCGCCTCTTAGGCAGCCATGTTTGGACAATGCCCGGTTCCTTTGTTTTCGAACCTCAGCCACTGGGCACTAGGCGCTTTCACCCTGGTTTCGGGGTCGCCAGCTTCTCGCCGGCAATGCAAGGGGAAATAATCGGTGGACTGGTGCTCTAACACGCTTGACATGCTGCACGGTGGTTCTAGCCCGTCCAGGGGAACGCGCGACATGGAACAAAGTCCTCATTTCATCAAAGCGATAATTATTAGTCTGATTCTGCCCGTCCATTCTAACAGAAGCCTGGCACTGGCCAACTCCCGGCCGCGCCAGCAAGGAACTCCCGCAACACCAATGCCGCGTTCTGCGCAATGACGTCACATACCCATACGCCGTATCTGGTTGGCGCCCGATCCAACGCCCACAGCTCGAGCAACCTTCGTTTCTCGAGTTCTCCATCCCCAATCGGACATCTCCAAGTGCTCGTATGGATAGCTAATAAGCTTCACCCCGGAGTGATCGCCGAGATTCTGTCGGTTGGGCCCGGTGTTGGGCAACTCTGCGCGGTACGTACCACCGCCTATCCTGGCTGTGTTTGTTCTGGCTGTCGAGATCCAAATTCTCCGGCCAACAACCCGACCTGCCACGTTCCAGCAGGCCAACCAAAACAAACTCAGCAAAGTTATCCCGCCATTTCCCCCTCTTTTGCACTAGGACGAAGCTATTGGCGCTCGCAGTTAATCCAGCGGAGGCTACTAAGCTCCCTCATACCTAGTCCTAATTAGGTCTTTCTGGGAGGACCCTGGCTTGTTGTGGTGGGGTGCACTGAACATGCCGACACCTTGCTCGCCTCGATGTGTCCTACTCTGTATGGACTCGATGTGCTCCGCCGGGTCCATCTCATCTGGTCGAGTGCAGCAAGTAACCTCATGCCGTAGCTGTCCAATCACACCCTCTTCCCACAGTCTCGGGGAACGAACGGATCACATACGCACATGTCTGTTCACCTGGGAACATGCATTTCAGCTAGTTTGTGATTGTGATTGTTATTTCCCTTCTTGGATTGCCTGTCGTACTCGGTACCATGCATCTAATAGTACGACCCCGGTTCTCGTGTTCCTGTCATGCACATATCATGCTCCCTGCTCAACACCCAACGTTGATGGCGTTAGCAAACAACGCGTATGTGTCGGCGTGGTCGACGTTCTCCTCGGCGCTCAAGCTGCGCAGGAAGTCGTATCCATAGCCGCCATAGTCGGAGGTACCCTTGACCTGGTTCAGGTGAGTGCTCTCGTGCAGGACCGTAGTGCCCTGTTCCTGACCGTGGCACGCCGACGTTTCCGTCTGGAGCGCAGTGAAGAACAGGTCACAGTACGCCATATAGCTGAGGCCGGGAACGGTGTAAGCCAGGACACCGTCGCTACAGGCTCCGTACACGTCGGTGCAGTAGAACTTGGCGTTGCCAGCCGTGGTCGAACCGCACTCGGCCGCGATCTTGGAGTACACGTCGGCAACAGTGTTTCGCGTCTCGGCGGTGGCTGACTTGAAATACTCGACCATCTTGGCGTCTGGACCAGACTGAGCGGCCTGCTGGGCGGCCTGAGCAAGGCCGGCACAACGGCCAAGCGCAGAGTACGTCGCCGTAAGCTTACTGCCCGTGCAATCGCCTTGGACAATGCTTCGCTTCTTGAGGAAAGCAGTCTTGACCGCGTAGGCCTGCACGCCGTCGACTTCAGCCTCGAGCCTGTTGGAGTGGAAGGGGACGGAGCCGATCAGAGTCGTCGAGTTCTCCTCGGCGAAGGAGAGGGCACCGGACGACAAGATCCCGAACTTGCCGCCGGCGGAAAGATCGTGGAGTTCGGCAACATCGAAGTCAACTTCGATGGACTGGCCAGAGGGAATGCGCTGGAAGGCCGTGTCGGTGAGTGAGTCGGTGTGGATGGCGACTCGGACGCCGTCAAAGGGAACAGTGCCATCTATTTCACTTGGTTTCAGCAACTGAGTCTACATGACTATCCTGCTTACGAAGACATACTGGTAGAAAAAACCTGAGCCTTCTCAACCGCCGAAGTATCAAGGAAAGTACCAGACTTGAGGACCTTGAGGTTGCTCTTCCCGTTGTTGGTGATGATGGCCTTGACCTTGGAGTTGCCCTGCATCTGGAGCTCAACTCCAAGTCCCGTGGGAGCCCGTCTGTCCACCACGGGAGCGGCCATGGCCAGCGAGGCGAGAGCGAGACCGGCAAGCAACTTCATCCTGGGCAACGAGGGTGGAGAATACAAAAGAGCGACGGTAAGAAGCGAATGACAAAGTTGAACTCGAAAAGAAGGTCGAAACTGAAACGAAAGAAACGGGAATAACAAGAGGACTGACGATCATGAGGCACAGGCGGTGTCAAACATACTTATACCTCCGGTCCCTCGGACGATAGATGGATACGGAGGCAACCAGGGGGGCTGGCTATCTGCCCCCATGGATAGATTCTATCTTGATCCTCGAGAAGGGCTTGGTCTGGTGCCGCTGCTACGATTTGCGTCACGGGCTCACCGTCGACCTCGGAGTTCCCCAGAACTGTCAAGCGGCTTGTGGGCCGGCGAGGTGTTTCGCGCCCTGCAATCTCCTGTTCCGTGGGCTGTCTCCGGAGAAATCTGGTGTTGATGCGCGAGGGAAATCCGATGTTAAGCTTGTTTTGCCCTGGTCCAAGGAGCCTGCGAAAGGGGATCCAATCGGGGATTTCTTTTCTTTGCCCAGGGGCGATATAATTTGCGCCATGGGGCCGAGGAGTCTGGGCTGCAGGCTGCTCGATTGTTATGCTGGTTTTCGTCTCGTCTCGAGCCCGAGACGTTTGGTGTAGCAGTTTGGCCGGGGTTGGGTCGTGCTACGTACGGTTCGCCTTAGAGGGGAGTGAGATCCGGATCCTCGTTGACAGACTGCATCAGGCACAAGGACTGAGGTGGCCTTGCATAAAGTAGGTCAAGCGAACGGCCCGAATTAAGTCTGTCTTTAAATAATTACTTGCATATTTTTTCCCCGACAAGGAAGCTGAGCAAGATGAATGGTGGAAGTCGAGATTGCAGCACGTCCCGCATATATTGCTTGGACTTCGCTTGTCCTTGTCTAAGCGGTGCGTTCCCGTCCATCCAACTGCGAAGGGCCGCAAAATGCAACTGCTCGTCAACGTGAAGCATTTCGACGTCGAAAGCACGGGAGCTGGTGTTTGAGATGTCGCATCCTCTACCGACCGTGTGCGGACGAGATGGAAAGGGTGCGTAGGTGGAGATTGTGGATGCGAATCCCCGTCGTCACCACTGCGGATGGCGCGTGGACAAGGCAAGGGTTTCCCACTTAAGGCCCATCGATAAACATATGTAAGTTTATCGCCGATACGCTTATGCTAGAATTGAAGGAATTGCTATTCTCATTACAATGATGTGATATTTCGGGTGACTAGGGGCGATCATAGAAGCCGACAACCTTAATGCAAACACAGACTTGCAGGGCGTCACCGATTCGTGGTTTCAGTCGACACCGTTCTCAC
Organism: Neonectria coccinea; assembly: GCA_019137265.1. Taxonomy (NCBI): domain Eukaryota; kingdom Fungi; phylum Ascomycota; class Sordariomycetes; order Hypocreales; family Nectriaceae; genus Neonectria; species Neonectria coccinea. The sequence continues at coordinate 26,433 of WPDF01000195.1, read as the reverse complement.
CAACACAGATACAGTCATAATTCAACGATGCCTAGGTATATAACTCCATGTCTGTCCATATTGAACCAGTTAATGGCCAAGCGGTGGGAACACTTTCTGCATGTGATGTGCCCGTATGAGTCTCCGTGTGCTGTCTGCGAGATTGAACAGCACTACATCTGAACAAGGATATCGTGGTTGCGCCCTAATAGGAGAAGAAACGACGTTCCGGGACCTATATATATCTGAGTAGCATGTGGTAGGCACTGGAATGGGGTTGTCCATCATCTATGCGTGAGGTGAGCAAGACTAATCGCATCCCTCGCATTCGTGAATGTTGGAAGCTACCTACACAGCTGAGGTTGCGGAGGACATCCAAGGAAATCCAGGCAGTAGCAGCCTTTCAGCGGCATGGGATTGGTCCAGGGAACCATATACCTCACCGGGTCAAACATGCAAGATGCTGCCATGATCGCTAGAACTTGGAACGCGAGCCGGTCCGGGCGCTGGCTACACTCTGGCGAGGGGTAACTGCATCGTTGAATTGTCGTGCATTCTCGATCCATTTGACGCACGATGTTCATGTGCGAACTCATAACATCAGCTTCGAATTTAGTGGTTGCCAGCGCGCGGGCCTGGATGCCTCCGAGTTGAGTCATGTTGCTCGCCAAAATAGGCAATATTCGCTTCAGGCGATGGGGTCAGCGCACGCTTGATTGACTACCATCTGGAGATGCGACTGCATCAACTGTAATATATATTTAATCTACCTGGAGAAGGCATTTCAGGTGTCGACGGTTCGTTATGTACGTTTTCAATAGAAGGTCACTCCAGTCCAAGAAACCCCCTGCTCCAGCTGGGCTGCGCTGGTGTTTCAGAGCCTCAACCCTAGCTGATCTCCCGTTTCTGATACAGTGACGAGTGGCATTGGAAACAAGGCAACCAGGGGCTATCTACGAATAATCTTTACAATACGAACACTTCGGGCGTCCTGGATTCGCAAGAGATGGCACGTCATACACGTGTATCTAAGCCTTTCTCATGTTTCCAGTCGTTAGATCTTGTGGATTTATGGATGCTTCGCGACTCCTTTGAGATACTTCATCCTGTCAAGAAACCGCATTATTGCCAAATTATCGTCGACCGACAACCATCCTGCCTTTTGCATGCTCAGCCCCGCCCGTCAAGGAACATACCAATCCATTTGCCTCGCCAACTTCACTGTTTTTGGACGCATTCACGAACACCTAATCGATCCCGTTGAGTCCCTCACAAGCTCATCCCCACTATTCTTGGACTGATGAGCTTCCTGCGCTCCTCCTCTGCCGCGCGATTCTTCATCGGCCTGTTCATCACCGCCAGTATATTTACATACTACACCCACTCAGTGCCCTCGTTCCTCCAAATGGACGACGATCCCGCACCAGGTCCCATCGTGGGCATCGAGGTCTCTTTGAAGCAGAAGGTCGCGTCGCCGCCGACCATCGTCGTCGAGGTGACCAACACCAACGCCGATCCCGTCACCTTCCTTTCCTACGCCTCTCCGCTGGACGGACTGGCTCTGCAGCTCGGCCTGCTCTCCATCATGCCCAGCGGCGCCACCGCTCCTCTCGAGATCCCGAGGCTCGAGGTGCAGAGGAAGTGGCCCCCGGACGCCGAGTCGCTCATCACCTTTGCGCCGGGGGAGACCCGGCAGCAGGAGGTCGTGCTCAAGGAGCAAGTTATCTCGTTGGCTAGCATCGGCTCCAAGCCGACGGTGCAGTTGAAGGGCAAGTGGCAGGCTGTGTGGGCGAAGCCGAAAGGGGACATCACTAAAGAGGCCTTGGAGAAGGCTGGCATTGCTGAGGATGCTTACTCGGGTGTTTTCGCGTCAAATGAATTGGAGCTCAAGGTTACTGCTTAGATGCTTATGCCCTGATCGGCTCAATCGTTACCATCGAGTAAAATACCATCGAGCACAGGGATTAGACGCTAAAAAGACGTTCCTTTCCCTCTCGGGCTAGTAGATTTGGTGTGTGACCGGGTCATCCTTGTCTAGCGGTCCGTCCAAAAGTTATGCACAGTTGTCCTATGTACCTTTTGCCGCTTGTTCGAATGTGGACTGGTTGCCAAGGAATTTTCTGCCTTTTGGTTGAATTTCGGCTTGCTCGATGGTGCACATATGGAAATCACGTATGAGCTCGATCGAGAATATAACGAATTCGACGAAAGGGCCCTTTTGACGGTGTTTTAAAGCATACCAACCCATAACAGCCCCTATACGCCAGTATGAGTGATAAAAATGAAGCCCGCGATGTGGATGACTTACAATATGATATTGAAGATGTAATAATACTGCATCTAGCCTAAGAATACACATATATATTGCTATGAGGCTATCACGGGCTCACTAGGCGTTAGGGGCTAGGTGCGCTGGGCGTTAGGGGCCAAGTGCGCTAGGCGTTAGGGGCTAGGTGCGCTGAGCGTTAGGGGCCAGGTGCGCTGAGCGTTAGGGGNNGCGCTGGACGTAGAAATGCATAACTAACGGACGGAAGGTACCTAGGGTACAAGGTGGCTCACTATGCATAGCCGATGTCACTTTTGTATCCCTGCGCTCGATGGTTACGATTGAGCCGATCAGGGCATCAGGGATGAGATGGATGGACCGGGGCAATCATTCCAATGGCGGACTGGTAACCAGGTTTTGCGGTCCCAGCATTACCCAAACCAGCCTGAGGCAGCAGGGGAGCACAGGGCCTGAACGGCGCTAATGACGGCGCTCCGCCCGCTGTAGATGGTGCCAAGGTCCGCCACAGGGTGCTAAAAGACCCAGGCGAGGCCCGCTGAACCCTGGGCTCCGTCCGAGCTTGGGTTGTTAGCGGACCCCACGTGATGTTTACCACGTCCTACGACATGGGAACTGTCTGGGATCTGGATGGTGGCTTTCGCTGAAGAAAAGACGGGGGAGACAGGCCAACTTTATTAGAGCCCCTGTGTGTCACGGTAGCAAAGGGGGTTGAAAGATTGCGAATTCTTCCGGCAGATTTCAAGTGTTGCGATGCTCTTTTGATCTTCCATTGCCCTTACTTTCGCGCTGTCACCCAACCAGCTGAGGCTGTAAACTCTGTTTCTAGCTCCCGCTTGCTGCCTGACTCGTTCCCGTCCATTTGGAGTTGGTGTTCCCGTCCACCCGCCAACGCTAAGACACAGAGAACACACGGCAGGCGCGCCCCTCGTCAGAGACCAAACAACCCATTCCTCCCGTCCTCCTCGTGGGAATCCGTGCACTCAAGCATTTGTCTTGGCTGCCTGTCACCTCAAACATCGTCCGAACACCCAACGACACAATACCGGTCCGTGTTGTTGCGTGGTGCGGCATGGACGAATCCTCCCAGAAGCGCTCGAGCGCGATCCCACGCATCTCGAAGCTCCCCAGACCCCAATCCGGCATCCCCAAACCTGCTACGACTCTTCCCCGACCAGCCTCAACCTCACGTCCAAGTTCGGCCACCACCCGTCCAGCTTCGGCCACCCGGCCAGCCCCGGCCACGCGACCAGCCTCAACAATTCGCCCGCAGCCCTCACGAGAAAGCCTGGGCGGTGACCTACGGAACCCCCGGCTCCGGCCCTCGCTGTCCCGAGATTCGCTGCGCAGTAGTATTGGCGGCGTCGGGGAACTGCGAAATCAGCGACTACGGTCAAGTGCATCGCGAGAACAGCTCAGCGGAGCTACCAGGCGGACATCACTTGCTACGAAGCCCCCTGCACAGCTGCAGGCTCCTAGATCCAATGCCACCCGAGTTCCTTCCACTCCGCAACGAACCACGAGTACCATCGACGAGAGTATCATCGATGAGCAGTCAACAACACCCCCTTTCGACCCTCCCGGCCATGCACTGCTTGAAGAATCCGATGGCCACATCTTCCGACGACGACTGACCCTGACACGGAGACCCTCGGAGGTCTTTGCTACCTCGCCGTTGCCGGATCCAAGCTTCACCTTTGACAATGCAGACCAAGCCAGACCGACAACCTCGTCGACCGACGACGGCGGTGCTCCGGGCCCTTTTGATACCTTCAGGCCTCGCTCCGCCAAACCAAGACCCTCTTTGTCTGAGAGAACAATGGAAACACTGGCCCAGCTCCCGTCATCTCCAGCCATGGCTAGAAAGTCATCGACATTCTTCGACCAGGGCAGACCACACTCCCGAGCTGATAGCCGACCGAGATCAAGAGCCGGTAGCACCAGTTCACGTCCCGGATCGAGTTACACTTCGGATGGGTCTGTTAGATTTCATCCAACAGCTGGGAGCCGCCCAGGTTCAAGCTCCGGGCCCGGCCATCATGAAATGGGCTTCCCAAACTTTCGTGCCTCTACCAACTCATACAAACCGCCCCTGACTACGATCAGCGGAACTCCTCAAAAGAGAGCGTCGGCCATGCAACCTGCCAAGACACCGCAAGGTCGGATGCCCCCTCCCCGGACTGGCTGGTCTTCAGCTTCTAAGCTGCCATCTTTGCCCGATGCCAGGAGCCCTAGCCCGGTGAAGAATACCATGATGCCCCCACCTAGAGCTGGCTCCAAGACAGTCACCGCCCGGCCCCTCAAGACAAGAGCATCAGTCAACGGCCTTTTCAAGAAGCCTTCCCTCCCGGCTCTTGACAGAGCTGCACTCCAAAGTGGATCTCCTCACAAGTCTGGCAACTCCTCAATCACCTCCTGGGATGGTACTATCCCGCCAAGCGCCTCGACAACAACCTCAACTACCGACGCCGCTGAACCCACGACACCACCTTCAAGCCGAAAATCTTCCAACGCGCTTCGAGAACAAATTGCGAAAGCCAAGGCAGCTAGAAGAGCGCAATTGCAACAAACGACCGAGGTCATCCACACAAAGGTTGAGCAACAAAAATCTCCAATTATTCCTTCGGATGACGGCTTCGACTTTGGTATGAGTTGTGTTGATCCTGTTGATCCCTTCAACCAACGTCGAGGGGACAGCCCCAGGAAGAAGGTGCTCCAGACCCGCGTTGCTAATGGGAGGACTACTGGACGGCTGAACATTGCCGCGTTGGAGTTGAAAGAAATCCCAATGGAAGTGATGAAGATGTATGACCTTGAGAGTATCGGCACCTTTGATGGAAGCTGGGCTGAGAGTGTCGACTTGACTCGATTCGTTGCTGCAGATAACGAGCTGGAGGAGCTGGATGAGTTCATCTTCCCTGATACCAACCCCGAGTCTTTTGATGAGGCGCAGGCGAGCCAAGGCAATATCTTTGGCGGCTTAGAGACCCTGGATTTGCATGGAAATCTTCTTATTGGTGTTCCCCTGGGGTTCCGAAGGCTGACCTCATTGACCTCCCTGAACCTGGTACGTGATCTATGTTGCCCCCCTTGACACCCACTAACAATGTTGTAGTCCTCAAACCGACTCACCAACAACAGTATCGATACACTTGCACAGATTAGCTCTCTGCGGGACTTGAAGCTTGCGAACAACTTGTTCTTCGGGCCTCTGAACTCGAACCTCGCCAACCTCACCGAACTCGAAATCCTTGATGTGCATGGGAATAACATCTCCGCGCTACCCCGAAAGATTGAAAGCATGACAAGACTCCGAATACTCAACCTGAGCGAGAACAGCTTTGAGTCCTTGCCGTTTGATGGTCTTGCCATGCTCCCCTTGACGGAACTATCCGTGAAGAAGAACAAGCTGTCGGGCACTTTGATTGAAGAACCCATTGAGAGTCTGCCTCAACTGCAAACACTGGATGCCTCGGCGAACCAGCTGACGAGACTTGTTCCTCTCGGCGCAGGCATCGAACTGCCCGTTGTGCATTCGCTCTCACTTTCGATGAACCGGATGCAGGGACTTCCCGACATGACGTCCTGGACGAACCTTCTGACGCTCACGGTGGATGAGAACAGTATTTCTAGTATTCCCAACAGCTTTCTCAGCCTTGAGAAGCTCCGACACGCCGACTTCTCCAGCAACGACATTAGAGTCGTTCCTCCCGAGATTTCAAGGATGGAGAATCTGTCAATGATCCGGTTGAGTGGCAACCCTCTTCGTGATAAGAAGTTCCTCTCGATCACGACGGATGAGCTCAAGGAGATATTGGCTGGAAGACTGGAGCCTCCGCCCCCTTATCAGGAACCTGCCGCTCAAGTTGGAATTCTTGATATCCTGAGCGACGACAAGAAAACCGAAGTCGATGCCAAGCCACCCCCGCCGACAACAGATACAACCAGGGATGTTCGTCATGGCGATGAGGACAGCCGGTCGGACGATGATTTTGCTACACCGCCGCAGAGTCCATCTCGATCCCGCTCACACACCACGTCAAGCCGTCGATCGCGATCACACACCGTCTCGAACCAGTCCTGGCCTATGAAACCGGGTGGTACTTTGGATCGGTCGCGGACGGAGTCATCATCACTGCACCCCGTGGTGTGCTCTCAGATCGCGGCCGAGCACAAGGTTCGACAGCTGTTCTTGTCCAATAACCTCTTCGCGTCCTTCCCGAACTCGATCAGTTTCTTTGCCGAGACCCTCACGGCGCTGTCGCTCTCGCACAACCAGCTGCTTGGAGAGACGTATTTGACTGAAGACATTGAACTTCCCGCCTTGAAGGAGCTGAACCTGGCATCCAACCATATTACAGGCTTGGGAGCGCTGACCAAGTTTTTGCATGCCCAAAAGCTGGAAAAGGTGGATGTATCACTTAACCGGGTTAACGTCCTGCCCACTGATCTCAAGGATGTGTTCCCAAACCTTACGGTCCTCTTGGTGGCCAACAACCATATAGTGGACCTCGAACCTGAGATGATCAAGGGCCTGAAGATTGTGGACGCTAGTAACAACGACATTGCCCACTTAAGCCCTCGCATCGGCCTTCTCGGGGGTCCAGGAGGTCTTGAGAAGCTAGATGTGATGGGCAACCGATTTAGGGTCCCTCGATGGAATGTGCTGGAGCGTGGAACAGAGTCAACGCTGCGCTGGCTCCGCGGACGTGTGCCAGTCTCGGAGATGGCGTCTTGGAAGGGAGGAGACGAAGAACCGGAGTTGGACTGAAAAATGACAACAGGTGTTGTCTTGATTTGGGAGAGCGATTTCGTATTGGAAAGGCACGAGAGTCGAGGCGTATTACACTGCACCGTGTGGGTTTTTGATTCTCCGTTATTTACTTTATTCCTATCCATTGTATTATTTAAGGAACCCATATACCAATACTCACTCTATCAACATATCATGTTGAGCGCCGATGGCACGAACCCTCGGCGTAAGGTATCATTGAGAGCATTGTGATGTCACCCATGGTCACGACTCGTCAGTGGCCCCCAACGCGACGTCAATTGCAAACACCGTCAGAAGGGCGGAAGGTGTCGTGGACTAAGTTTGAAGTTGCATGTGGAAGGCATGACCCAAAGGACGAAAGGGTTGAAAACGGAAAATTGTTCAACGGCACCCTAAATACATCCTGAACTACTACACAATACACGGCGGAACTTTCGCTGGGCATCATCATCACTGAAGAAAATAGACAAAATTCGACCATCAAACCGCCATATTCTAGACTGCAAAGACATACAACCGCACGAATACGCAGAACAAAAACGCTAGCGAACTACGACTGTCGATACTATTCCTCACCGTCAACGGAGCACTCCCCCCATCGAGAATGGTTCCGACCTCACAGCCCATCCAGGGCGATCACGACTTCAAGAGCCCGACGCCCGATCACGCAACCATCGTCAAAGTCCTAGTCCTGGTGTCGGTCTTTGGTTGGGTCTTCTTCGGCGTCATGAGCATCCTGTGCATCAACGGACGAGGCCGCGCTGGGCGCTGGGTTCCGGAGTGGTATCTGGACTCGTGCGGGTCGGCATGGAACCGCGCTGCAGTGGTCACCTGGTGGATAGCGGTCGTGGTGCTGTGGCCGGTGATTCTGCCGGTTCTGGTCTTGAGGGTGGGGTTCAAGGGGATGCTGAGGCATTGTCGGGGGAGAGAGGTTGAGGATGGGCGAGAGGAAAAGTAGGGGTGTTGGACAAATGGTGTCGATAAGGATAATTGGTGTACGTTCAAGGGTGACGACGCATGCTGTCTTGGGAGAAGTCAGAGGATCGTGAGAACTACGTTTGGTGTTGTTGGTGTTTTGGGCGTAAGACCAAGGGACGTTGATCAACGATATGCCATACAAGACTATTCGTACGTTATCACGACTACAAGTACGCAATGAAGAGGGGCGAATGCACCTCTTCGTCACAAGCAAATCTAATGCAACTCATTCATTGACTTTGGTGTTGCTGGTCACTGTCCGACGTCTATGCGTGTAGTGCCCTGCATCAATTTCAATTAAGACACGCCCGAGTCAAAACCACAGACAATCTTAGCGCCGGGTACTGAGCCCTACACGTGTGAAGGAAGACAAGCCAAGTCAAGTCAAGTGTAAGACCGTCTCACCGTGGGATATGATCTTCGACCGAACCTCACCGGGCTTCACCGGGCTTCACCGAGCCTGCAACAATGCCAGGATCGTCCCAGCCTCGTTGACCTCGGACCCGAATTTGTACTAGTGGGTTTCTCAACGCGAACCTAGCCGGCCACGCGGGGGCGTGTGTGTGGCTGGGCACGTGGCTGTTCTGCACGCTGCACGGATGAGGCGGTGCACTATGGAGATCACTGTTGAAGATCACACAACGGTCAACGGTGTCTCAAGAGCCAATGTGTTTCAAGGTATTTGTTTATTTACTTTGTTCCCGACATCTCCAAGTCGGCCCCACCAGATGCTCTTTACCGAGCACACCCAGACATTCTTTCCCACCTCTGATCATCCCATTGTTGATGAACTTTGTCCTGTGTACCTTGGGCCTCATCTTCTAACCCCATGCATGTCGAAACTTTGCAGCTTCACTTTCTCTTGTGGTATCTAGTTTGCCATTCTTAAGCGATAGCTCCGGCTCCGGGTGTCACTGTCATTGGCCGTACTGGATGCCCAGGCCAACCCTCCTTCGATCTTCAACTAGCGGTCCTCCAACTCGCATCTTCTTAGCCGGGCTTCCGTGCTCCCGCATCACCTCCTCGCTTGGTCCAGTGTTCCCGTTGAATTTGCGCTTGTCCGCGTCCCCCTTCATGGAGAACAGCTTCGCTTGCATGCGACCGGATGTGTCCAGATGAGGTGTGCCACCTCTTGACTCCGTGGAGCTAACCACTTCGAAACTCTGCCGCGGGTCCCGCCGCAACAGCTCAGTAGCCGCCTGGCTAGCTTGACTATCAAAGACCTCTTCGTCGTCCTCCTCACGTGAGCGTGATCCCGGCAGTGATGTGCGCAATGCATGGGATGCATGGGATCCGAACGAAGCCGCTGCAACTGATTCCAGCGCTTGCCGTGCAAGCTCCTCATTATCCTCAACTGAAATGGTGCTTTCCCGGCTCTGTCGTCGGCGATCTGGCTTTCCAACCGGCGTGGTCGGCACATAGTGCCTTTGAGGGTATCGCTGGGGTTCCGTCTGAGGAATGAGATCCACTGATGGGAGGAGGCCACCATGTCCGCCAAGGGCACGGTTCATCGGCGTTGTGGGGAGTGATGACATAGATTGGGCGTTGCGGTGGTGCTTTCTCGCCTGTCGTGGTGCTGGTCGATGTGAGGGAAGGGGGGTTGATGGTGCACTGTTGTTATCCTGGCTCATGGCCTGTAGGAGGGCCGACAGACCGTGCTCTCCCTCTCGGGTATCACGGACCACCGACCTTGGAGTGTGGCGAGGAGTAGAGCGATAGGGCTGGGGTGTCGATACTGTTTGGGTTTGAGGCTTCCCAGGGGTCAAAGCTCCGTGAAAAATACCACCTGGACTGCACATGCTGTGTAGGTGTTCTCGATTCTCGCGAATTCGGTTGAGCAGCATGTCCCTCTCCTCAGTCAGGCACACCGTCTCCTCCTCTTTCTGTTGGATGACCTTCTTGGCCACCTTGACACGGCGCTGTAGTATCTCCGTTTCGTCGACAGCGGCTTCATACCACATCTTCATTTGCAGGTACTTGGCTTGAGTCGAGTCAGATGATGAACTCAGCTCCCGCCTAGCTTGGCGAGTGTGCTCAGCTGTTCTCAGGGCGTCCACCTCACGACGGATCATGTCGTGCTCCACAACGGCCCGCTTCTGGTCCTCGTCGGCTTGAAGGCTCAGGAGGTTGTACTGTAGCTTGTGGTGGGCCGTCTCCATCTTCAGCTTCTGGTTCTCAGCGATGCAGCTTTGCAGCATGGCGCGGAGTTCGTCTGCGGAAGCCTCCAAGACCTGCTGGGGTGCGGGAGCCACATAGTCAGAGGCGATCTGGCGGTCGCGGAGAGCGTTGAGAATGGTGGCGGGAGGGGAGAAAAGGGTCGACTGTTGAGATCCTGAGAAGGCGCACTTAGAGCGATGGCCGTTTTGGTTGTTAAAGTTGTTGACCTGGGTAGACGGCGGTGGAGTGAGGGAAGAAGGAATGACGGTAATGGCGGGTCGGTCGTCGTTGAGTTCGGTCTTGAAAGACTCGTTGGGGTCGATAGGGGATTGCGGGATCTCGGTGGATGGGAGGGTGACCTGGGACAAGTCCTGGGAGACAAGATCTTGGGGGGTAGACGGGTGGTTCACAGGGCTGGCCAAGCGGCTCTGGCTCACAGCGGCGTCGAGCTGCTGGGCCATCGGTGCCTCGGAGTCGGAAGCCATCGTGAATTGGTCAACCAGCGACCGAGCGTGAAGGATGTGCGGCGGCTCAGGGGGAGCGTCACGTTCGCCGGTTCAGCTCCTTAGTCAACAACGGCGGAATCAATGGCGGCGTGAGGTATTAAATCAGACTCGGACAGGCGCAGAATTGTGTTTTGTTTGTCGTCGTGTTCCAAAACCCGTCGCGAAAGTCGCGTGCGATGGGTCCCTGACGTCGTCGTGGCTGGGCGGAATTGGTCAGGATGGCACACGCGCTGTGGCACGGGTGGACATGGGACAAGCAAAAGCAACAACAACAAAACAAAACAAGCCGACTCCAATGTCGGCGCGGGAGTCGTATTTCGGATAGCACAGCGGGAAATGCGAGGAGCGAACACGGCGAGAAGAAGTAAAAGTACTGCCTCGGCCTCGATATCAACGGCGTCTTTTCGTCTGGTTTGGTGGAGGAGGAGAGAGACGACGCTGCGGCCGCGGCCTGGGAACGAGGAAGGTGAGTTTTTCCGTGTGCCCCATTGCTGGGCGGAAGCGCGAAACTAATGCTCTAGGCTAGCCTATGGCCTAAGCCCCTTAGGTGACATTACCTAAGCCCCTTAGTTAGGTAAGCTCACCTAATAACGGAAACTCACACCTGCACCGCCGG
>WPDF01000195.1:0-15060 GCA_019137265.1 Neonectria coccinea | reverse complement strand
TGCACCGCCGGCGGTGCAGGTATGAGTTCCCTAATATTAACTAGAATGGCCCACACCAGACATGCCAACAGCCGAGATCTGGAGCCGTGGTGGGGGAAGGTGCGGGTGGGAGGCTCTCACTTGCCTTCCGACACCTTCGGCATCGGGAACCGGGGAAGGGAAATGGCGGGGAGAATCAACGTCCGGCAGCGACAGGGAAAGGGATGATCGATTACCCGGCCACGATGCCGTTTCCCTCCGTTGAACTATCCGACCTCTTGTCCATTTTTTACTCCTTTTGTTTTCCTTGGATTGTTTTTGTTGACTCAATTGCTCTTGTCTGACTTCTCTCGTCGTGTTTACAGGTCCTGTCCTTGTTGTGGGGATCGTGCACATCCGTAACTAACACCTGACTCACCAATCCCGATTCCCGAACGCCATCCGGGAATACCTTCACCTCCCCGTCGCGATGCCTCCTCAACTCCCCAAGGGCCTCGCCGGCGTCCTCGCAAAGGCGCCCTCCGACACCGTCATCCTCTCGGCGCTCCGCACGCCCATCTGCCGGTCCTACAAGGGCGCCCTTAAGGACGCCTACCCGGAGGAGTTGCTCGCGTCCGTCCTCCGCGCCACGCTCGACGCCCACCCGAACCTCGACCAGGTCGCCGTGCAGGATGTCGCCGTCGGCGTGGTGCTCTCCGAGCTCGGCGGCTCCAAGGCAGCGCGCATGGCGCTGAACCACGTCGGCTACCCCAACTCCACGTCGCTGTACACCGTCAACCGCGCCTGCTCGTCGTCGCTACAGGCCATCGCCACCGTGTCCGCGCAGATCCGCGTCGGCGCCATCGACGTCGGCATCGGCGCCGGTATGGAGAGCATGACGCGCAACTACGGCTCCCGCGCCATCCCCGTCGACGCCTGGCCCGCGCTGCGCGAGTCCCCGAACCGACATGCCCGCGACTGCGTCATGCCCATGGGTCTAACGTCGGAGAACGTCGCTGAGCGCTACGGCGTCTCCCGCGCCGACCAAGATGCTCTGGCCGTCGAGTCGCATCGCCGTGCCGCCCGCGCCCGCTCAGAGGGTTTCTTCTCCGCGGAGATCGTCCCGGTCACCACGCGCTTTCAGGAGGTCGACAAGCAGGGTAACGCGGTGGGCGACGTGCAGACCATCACGGTGACCGCCGACGACGGCATCCGCGAGGGCGTCACCGTCGAGAAGCTCGCCAAGCTCAAGCCCGCCTTCAAGCCCGATGGCGCGTCGACGGCCGGCAACTCGAGCCAAGTCTCCGACGGCGCCGCGGCAGCGCTCATCATGCGCCGCAGCACGGCCACCGCGCTCGGTCTCGGCGACCGCATCATGGGCAAGTTCGTCTCGGCCGTGACGGTGGGCTGCGACCCGGACGAGATGGGCGTCGGTCCGGCGCTCGCTATCCCCAAGCTGCTCGGCCAGCTCGGCCTCACGACCGCCGACGTCGACCGCTGGGAGATCAACGAGGCGTTCGCCAGCCAGGCGCTGTACAGCATTCGTGCTCTGGGTCTCGAGGATGCGCTGGCCGATGGCCGCGTCAACCCCGACGGTGGCGCCATTGCCCTCGGCCACCCGCTAGGAGCTACCGGTGCTCGCATGACGAGCACGTTGTTGCATGGTCTGGCGAGGGATGGCGGCGAGGTTGGTGTTGTGAGCATGTGCGTGGGTACGGGCATGGGCATGGCTGGTCTGTTTACAAGGGAGTAGATGTCTGATGATTTCCAAGTCCAATATTCCCAAAGATAGAAAAGTTATTAATGACATTAGCCAGCGAATGGCAAGCACGACTGCCTCCCATACGCATCTGACTTCAAAACATTCTCACCATTTATCGTGTACGTGACCCGCATCCGAATCCTGTGCTTAAATGATCACAACTTGGCATTGAAGCTCCATTTCTCAATCAATAAAATAGTAAGAAAATTAAAGGCCAGTAGGTTAGGGTTAGATAGGGTAGGTAGTGTTTAGGTCAAGGCTAGAGTTATGTTATGGATAGGATTAGCCTTATGTCTTTGAATGTTGATAGAGGAATTATGCTTTGGGTAGGGTCTGTATGTTGTGAATTTGGATGTGTGTACGTGAGGGTAGTTAGCAAGAACGTGTGTTTATTTCATGAGTTGAATAGCTTCAGCTACCATATTCTCCAGCCCATCTCTGAGCAAACCTATCTTGTCTCTCCTCAACTCCATTTCTAATAGCAAGATTCCCTTCGTCATCCCAGAAAAATGGCCAGTCGCATGTGAAGAGTCAAATCCCGTTGCATGTCAAGCAAACTGACATCACCAACTTAGTCTGAATCCTCCGCGTGCCACTCGTACATCTGGTTCTCTTCGTCTTCCTTCTTGATCGGGACATCGTCCAGGTCCTTGGGAATGCTGAGGTTCTTCAGGAGGATGTGATCGCCACTGTGCTTGTGGAATCGCCACTGACTCTCCCATTCCATGAGAAGTTTGCGGATGCTCTTGTGAAGGGCTCCCTTCCGGCCCTGGATTGTGGTCCCCTCTGCGTCGTTTTCGAGGAGGTTGTTGAGCAGGCATGCAACCTGCGTCTTGGCATCTTTGATCGCTTGCGATGCGATGCTGTCCATCTTGCTAGGGATTGTCTCTTTCTTCGCATCGAGTTCTGCCTCGAGGCTCGTTATGACCTTAATGTGCATGGGCTTCACCCCGCTCACGATTTTCTTCAAAATGAGGTCTTGTCTCTCCTTGTGCATACCTAGACCACCTGTGTGATACCAAGTTAGCAATGATGTGGGTATGTTTACTGTTAATAGCACTTACGGAATCCCAGCGCCTTCATGAACGTTGGAGCCAGGTGCTTTTGGAGGACGGTAGTCACTTTGGGATGAGCTTTGGATGCCTCCTTAGAGAGGCCGCCCAAGGTTTTAGTGATGTTGTTCTTGACAATATTCTCAACGTTCTTCAGCGAAGGGAGAATCTTGGCGAACTCAGGCTCCAGAAGTGGGATGCATTTGTGGATGGAGAAGATCAAGCTGTCCAAGTAGCCCTCCCACACTTCGGAAAAGTCCTTCATAATAGGTGTTTTGAGACCAGGAAGGTACTTGTTGAGCTTTTCATCCCACTCTTTCGCGATGCTGGCGAGCAGAGGTGCGACCCTAATAGCAAACCGTGAGATGAAGTTACCTTAAGGAGGCCAAGTACCAAACTTACAGGTTCTCAAGCCACGTGTATGTTATCCCGCTTCCCTTGCTCGTAAATTTGTGTCCGTTGCGAGCAAGAATGGCCTGGTAGGTCAGCCAGTTCATTTTCTCAACGCTTCTCTTGTCATCCGGGTCCTTGTATGGCCACCTTGATGCAATTCCTTTTGCTTCCTTGTTAAACCTCGTTATAGCCTTGCCACGATCCGACAGTGGCTCAATGGCTTGGATCTTTTTACTCCAACTACTAAACAAAGCCTGAAGTTCCTAGACGCCATTGGTGTTAGTTAAAGTCTGAGTTATGGTTACAGAACCCGAGGTATGCTTACAGCACCGAATGTTGCGTGCGTTTCCTTCAGCACTGCTTCGACCTCACTCTTAGAGAACTTAAACTCATTATCCTGACATTGCTCCTTAGAGTAACTCTGAATGTTTGCCATGAGGCTGTAGAATCTGGTAAGGGCGGCATCGAGATGCTTTTCACGGCTCTCCAGCGTTGCTTGGTGAAGCCATTGGTCCGCTGCTGGAATGCCAGTACATAAAGGATTCGGGAAACCAGTTATCGGCTGGGACTTGTTCTCGAGCTGCCAGAACGCTTTGGTGGACACTGGGAGCACCTGAAGCCAACACTCATCCTCATCTAGGTCTTGTTTCTCCGAGAAGTCATCATGAATGCGAGTTTTGACATTCATGTTGCGAGTTTGAATGGCCTGGTGATGAAGCCAGGAGTCTAGGTTCTCAATTTCTCTCTTCATGCCTCGTTTCTTGTCATCAAAGCCTCTCAGTGCGTTGGTCGCCTCTTCAAGAGCCTCCATAGACTTGAACTTAGCCCGTTCGGCTTCATGGGCTCTCTGCGCAATATGATCGGGAACCTCATCTAAAAAGAAAAAGGTTAGCAGTTGAAGTTCAATAGTAGGATGAGTGTTCAAAGATTGATGTACCAGTCGGATGCTTCGAGACCCGTTTGATTGCTTTTTCATGGCTGACGATTGCCTCTTGGGAATGGACTTCGGCACGCCACTTTTCCTTTTGTAGAGTGGTGTAGGTTGCATCAATGCCTTCCATTTCCTTCCGCAAGGAAGATAAGCGAGCCTGCTTCTGGGCAATCCCGGCGTTCTTTCGGAGTTCTGGGATGCCTTTAATGTAGGTGTCGGCGGTGATGTCGTCGATCTTTGAGAGTACAACACACAAACCACGACTGTTGAGCTTTCCATTCAGCATCATTTGCGCTTCCTCGTATCCATTTCGCATGAGGGACTTTCCCTGCTTCTCATCTGCCGCTCGGCAGATAGGGCTCACGATCATTCGAACGTCGAGATTCTCTCTGAATCTTTGGGCGATCTCAGCGCGGCTGTCAACAGCGTCGCCGCATCCAGGCAGGTCGACAAGGTGGATGCCTGTTTTGAGGATGTCAGCTTTGACGAAGATGTTGACCATCTCAACGAGTGGCCATGCTGCAAACGCTTTTCCGTCGCCGTGGTCATTCTTAGTCGAATCCAAGAAAGGTTTGATAGCCATCGAAAGCTCTTCTGGCTTCGAGCTGTAGAGTTGGCGGGTCCCCTGCTCCATGAAATCAAGGGCAGTTGGATTGGAGTCGAGAATCCTCTTGACGGCCTCTTTCATGTCGTCTGAGAACCTTTCACAACCTTTGCGAAGCTTAGATTCTCTAGTGCCCCAGACAGCTCGGACTTTAGGAAGTTCGTGCTCAATGAGACCCCTCACGACCGCTAGATCCTCGTTTCTTTTGTCTTCATTGTCATACTCATCGGACTCTTTGATTTCGTCCTCGTTCTTTAGGTCTCTCAGCAAGTTCTCGAGGTCCTCCTCGACGTCTTTCTTCCTCCGAAAGATGATCTCTGCCCGGTATTCGTGGCCTGGTGTGTCGTCAAAGTTCCATGAGACCTTTCCAACAACCGCCGTGGCGGCTGACTCTTGCCCTGATGGTAAAAGCTCTTGGATCCGGAGCAGCGAGCCGAGAAAGGACGACTTGCCTGCTCCAGTGGGACCCTCTACACCCACCAAGACTCCGTAGTCCCGATGTTGAGCAAGGATGCGGTCTTCAAACAAGTTAGCCAAGACCAAGAACCAGTAAGGGTGCATTATTGGTAGACGGAAACAGTACTTACCGTGGTCCGAGAGCCATTGCTTGATAAGGGTCAATCCCATGACTGCTGCATCCTCAGAGTCACTCTGGATACCCTCGATAGCAGACTTGAGCATTACAGCGAGCTTTCCGCAAAATTCTTGGGCTTGCTCGACAGCCTTCTCCTTGGTGGCAAGACGTTCAGCATCGGCACTGCCCGAGCATACAGCCCACCCGAATTGATCGAGCTTGGAATCGCTTGATGTAGGAGAAATACTGGCGAGCTCAACACCTGGAGATTCAGAAAGCTTCGGACGCTTCGGGGGCGGCTGATCTGACCCAGCCATGGTGAGGCTTATGAACTTGGGGGTTCTATTTCCACGAGAATGAGAGTCAGTCGGATGCGCATGAAACACACCGAGCCATGAAGGAGGGGGGTAGAGTGAAGAATGGGGACAGATGAGGACGTACCTTGAGTACAGTGTGGCTGGGATAAAAGAGTGAAGGCTTTGCCTAAATGAAGGGAAAGGACGCTATGAAGGAAGTAGATGAGAAGAATGAAAGATGGTTGAGTGAGAGAAAAGAAAAATGGAAAGAGGGAGAAAGTGGGAGAGATGAAAGAAAAGAACCTAAGGCTGCCTAATCTAAGAGAAGGTCGGGTGAATGAAATACAAACACAATAGGGCAGTGAATCATGCAACGAACGTTGAAAAGCATATTCTCTATGACAGTGAGAAGAAACGTACCGACGTTGAGAGTTTTCTTTAGATACCGAAAGAAGAAAATAAGAACGCAAACGTGGTGTGCTGTTTCAGATGAATGAAAGAAAGACAGATGATGAGGAAGAGGTGATCCAGAAGTCCAGTTATGAATGTTGAGTTGATGAGGTTGGTGGTTTGGTGATGAGTGGGGTCCGTTTAAATACAAACTTCTGAGGAGCTTCTTAGTGCCTAAGAAGATGCGTTGCAGTGATTCACTGCCCAGGGCTGGTGAGTTGGGAGTGTACGACATGAGTGCGCTTTTGTGTCTCATAACGATCACAACACTGCGCAGTTAGAAGATGACAGGGGAGAGGGAAATTTATGTTTCTTTTATTTGGTTCCGTTACACCAACTCGAGGGTTTTGTTGCTCGAAGAAACTACACTATACACCCAATCGAATAGAGGACGCTGCCCTTCAAGAGGGAGCTAATTGGGACTTAAGTCGTAATGGAACTACACAGTGAAGACATGTATTTCGTAAAAAAGCACGAGTCCACACCCAAAGATCTTCCCTTAGACACTCACCTCGGCCTCATTCTTGTATTCCTTGAACCCCTTGACCAAGCCAGTGGCCTTGTCCCTCTCAACACCACCGCCGATCACGACCCCATTCCGGCGCTTCTTGAGCGTCATTAAGCTCTTGCCTACAGCATTGTAATCGCCAAAGAAGCTGTGGGCGCGGGAGTCGCTGCCAGAAGTGAGGCCGTGACCCAGAGTCACGCCCCAAGTGTTGCCAACCCGCATGGCATGTGCCCTAGCGTTGCGGTCCCTCTCCAGGAGGACCGAGTATATAGAGCCGGAGTACAGCACAGCGCCCTCGGCTGTGTTTGCAGGAAAGGCCCACGTCTTTCCGTCGGCGGAGATGGGATGCCAGGGAGTAACGAGGACCTTACCCACGCGGCAGAGGACTTCGCTTTCTACGGGGGTTCTGAGAACCATAGCCACTCGCCTAGAGCCAACTGGAGTGCGGACCTTCATTCCTCGCCGCAGTTTCCGAATTTCCACTGTTCTGCCAGAAGCGAGCGTGACATCAGTTGAACCCGCAAAACACACACCGCTAGAGATATTCCACCGGCTCATGCGGATGGGTCCAGAGGAAACAGAACTCATTCCGTGGCGGCCAGTTCGCCCCTTAATCCGTGAAGGTTCTGGAGCGGGAAGGTCATCAAATGCCTGGTCAAGCTTATCTCGGCAATGCTTGAACAGCGGGCTGTGAGTTCCATACTGCAGCGCTCCAGGGTCCTTAAACGAATTGCAGATCTGGCGAGTGTGCGCATTAAGGAGCGAGGGCAGGAAATGGCAACCCCATTTCCAGAAGAAATTTTGTGAATCGATAGCAAGGTATACCTGACCCTTTGGCTCTGTTGAAGCGATATCCTGCAGGAGCGACATGTTCTGGGAGTCGAGATATGGCTTTGCTGGGATCGATTTGATAAGCTCTACCAACTCCTCTTTCTTCTGCGAGACAATGTCGTCGTTGTGGCGGTGTTCGCCGTCGGGTCCGATGGGAAACAGAGATGAAATAAAGCTGCAGATGAGTGCCCTGGACTCGTGGTAGGCGATCTCGGCTTCGGGTAGGTCGCTGGATTCGAGGATACTACGGCTGGCGGATACAGCGGTAGGAGGAGGAGCATGAGGCGCAAGACGAGAGAACATGGTGTTGAGAGCACCTTGGCTCTGATGGTCAATGCCAGGCTTGGTGTAGCTGAGGCTGGCAGTGACAATGAGGTTGGACGCAGCTGTCTTCTCAAGACCCAGAAGCTGACTTGCATTCTTGACGCGGAGGAAGATGTCACGGGACTGGCCGAACTGCAGGTTTCCCAGAGGCAAGGTCAGCTCCATGGTACCGTCGACTGTGTCTTCCGGGGCCTTGGGCGGCTGTTGTTCCACCGAAGCGCCCATCGTCTCCTCCAGCTCCAAGGGCTGAGCATATCTCAGCTTCAGCTCGGCGCGGGTTGCAAAGGTGTTCTGGAGGTTGGCAACGGCATGGACGAAGACGGTACCGATCATGCCGGCATCTGGAATGAAGGCATAGTTTCCACTGCCAATCTCTGCAATGGATTTGAGCAGTCCAGATCGCAAGCTGTAGCCGAATCCGAACGTGTGAAGAGAAGCTGGGAGCTGTCCCATTGCGCGAATCTTGGGGACATAGCCTGTCGGGGGACACCTAAAGGAGGTGTTAGCATGGTGACGGAATATTAAGAGCTTAGAAGGAGCCTACATATGATTGGGCATACCATCAGTCAAGATCATGACAGCGGGGACTCTTGAGGTGGAGCCGGCGGCCTTAAAGAGCTTGAGGCCTTCGAGGATGCCGTGCCAGAGGTTAGTCGCATCCAGAGGCTGCATTTTGGTGACATTTCTGCGGGAGACCTCCTTGTTGGCATTGGTCATGGGGATGAGGGGCTGGATGGCTTTGGCCTTGCCGCTGAAGGTGACAATACCCAGGCGGTCATTCTCGTTCATCGTCTCGATGATTGTGCGAGTGGCATGCTTGGTGAGATCGAGGACGGAGAGGCCAGTATTCTCGCTAGGGTCCTCTCCCGGGACAGGAGCGGCCATACCCATACTGCCCGAGACATCAATGACAAGGACAATGTCACAGGGAACATGGGGAATTTTGGTCGAGGGCTCTATCGGGGGCTGAATCTTGACGATGAGAGCGTCCTTGGCTGGGACAGGCTCTAGGTGAATGGTCGCTTCTTGGCTGGGGATGACTGCAGAAGCCTGACCCATGATGGTATCTTCATCTTCCTTTTCTCGAATCGGCAGGACCTCAGTGGAGTCGGTCCCTTGCGCAGCATTTTCGCTCTGCTTAGAGCTGCTGCTGTTCCGGACGGGAACTCTCTATGGCGGCGTGTTAGTCTCCAACTTGGCGGTTGCACGAGGACGACCGGGGTTGACAATTAAGATTCAGGGTCCTGGGGCGCGCCGATCGTTTGGCGCGCACGAGGGAGCTTTGACTTACCATGATTGGTAGCGGATGCCGGGAGACGGCGGTCGCAGGAGTGGAATGTGGAATCGGGGACAGCTGTGCGACGATGACGATGGCGATGGCGTTGCTTCAGGCGTTCAGGCGTTCAGGCGTTGGGCGTTGGTCTGCTTGGTGGATAGAGGGGACCTTTTTCTCGAGTGTCTTGGGTCGCGGATGAGGGCAGTCAAGCGGCGGTCGTGCGGACTTAAGAAGGGCGCGATGAAGCGGTGATGGAGACGAGACGATGGCGAGAGTCATCCCGGCATCACTAGCATTGGATGCTCCGGATGGCTTTGTTGGTGTCATGCCGGCGCAAGGCAGTGTGCCTGGCGAAGCATTCAGCCCGCCGAGTCCACTAATAATTCTCACCTAGGACTTCAGTTAGCTAAGAAAGTAGACTAGGTGCCTTGCAAAAAAAAAAAAAGAGGAGTAATTAGCTGCGCCACTGTCAAAGAGCAAAAGCTCATTTTGAGTCTGATTTGGCTTGAGCTTCTGGCTTGGCGTTGGGTTTCGATGAATGCCTGCGCTTACGTAGCTTCCTAGTGGGCAATCCAGAGGGCGATTTGATGGATGATTCGCTGGGCTTTCTCGACGTGGTGATCCAAGTAGCCGGAACTAGAAGCGTTAGTGAATCTGATGATCTCGAGGCAGCAGCGAAAGTGTCTCGTCTCAGAAAAAGGATGTGGCGGCCAAATGCATCCGATTCGATCAGCGAAAAAGAGGAGAAAGGGAGAATCACGATCCCTCACGGCGGTTTCCATACCAGTCTCTCGTAAGATGTAAGATGGGCATACCAAAGCCCCGACGGAAGGTCCTCCACCTGCTCCAGTTGTGAGGGCGGTAGGGCGGCTGCCTGGCAAGGCAGAACCCTTGGCAGACAGCTGGGCTTCGGGGCGCGGCTGTGCAGCTAGCTGCCGGACTGCAGCAGAACCGAAGCCGACAACGCCACCGCACCGATCAATGCCTTCGTGCTGTTTGAATTTCGGAGTCATCAAGGCTGACGACGAAACTAAAATAACACGATTACGGACTAGAAGGGAAGCATCTTCCGGGTCATCAGTTCTGTCTTCCCCGAGAGGACGGACGCAATTGAAGTGCACAGTCCAGCGGACCAATCCCATCCCCCGAATCGTTCCCCGCGCCCGGATGCCATGTGAGCGGCGATCGCTTGACAGAGCGAGCGGGCGTTGTGCTGCCTCAGTAGAGGCACTTGAAGTACATTTCCACGACTTGACGTCATGCCCTTCTTCTGCTGGGCCTGACCGTATCCTTTGGGTATCCGCCATCTCGACGTCCTAGCAGTAGTCATCCCAGCGCCCGTTGTGTTAGTGGAAAGGTGTTTGGGTGCAACCTATGCATGCAAGCGAGCATCCCGTACCTGAGGCACGACGAACATGACGGTTGCTGGTGGTTGCAAAGAGGAGGAGTAGATGAGAAGGGCATGTTGGAGGACTGGACCAGACATCAGAGGACAAACCCGTTCAAGAACCATTTCGTACGCCCACAGAAGCCGTACATTGGTGTGACCTAAGCGACTACGATTACTTGGAAACTCAATGTGTGATATTCCCAGTCTTCCAGCCCCAGTTCGCACGTTTACAATGATTATAATTACCATTCGCAAAACCACAGCTGCCAGACAGAGTCGTTTTGTTCTGCGCGCGTCCAAACCCGCTAACGCAGCCCACCTCACGCAAACGCACCAACAAGGCAAAGAGGAAGACGGCGAAAGAGTCAGACTGGCCCAAAGGCCGCCCAACCTACCCAAGAGCTCAAGCCACCAACGTTGGCGAACAAAGCCCCGGGGGTTGCATCTGTCCTGCAGGTGCATCTGGCCGGCAGGGAACACGCACACACACACCCGGGCGACGCCGGCGTCCGCGGTGAGTTTGGGCGATATTTGCCACTTTTCGGATCCAAGGAGTCATGGGGGTGGGAAGCATCGTCGATGAAGGCTGCAGGATGCCTGAGGACGGGAGAAGGAATGGAAAGAGGGGCGCAGGTTGGAACGGGAAAAGAGGAGAGACAAGAAGAAGAAAAGTCAAGACAAAATGACGATGGGCTGCGCAGATCGCATGGCAAGTCTCGCGCCCTCCCACGGCGTCTCACGATGGATGCATGCAGTGGGTGCTTGCAGCAGCGAGATCGATGGATGCTCACATTGGGACCGATGGCCATCTCAATTCCTTAGACCTGGAGCGTGTTAGCCCGTGAGAGCAACACCACGCAGCTAATTAGTTCGTGTGTTCCCCTCCCCGAGTTCCCGACAAGACCGGCGTATTCCCCGTGTTCCGTAGTGGCGGGTCTTTGTGTGTGACGGTTTCCCACCACTCGGACCTGTGGTTGTCCGCACGTGTAAGCGGCCCAACAACACCACACAGCACAAAAAGGAATGAAAACAAAAAAAACTGCAGCCGGCGAAGGCGCTCTTCCTGCGAAACCGGCCGACAGACCGACCGACCCGAGGTGTTTTCTTCTTCTCCGCCGCCGGCCGTTCCGCCAACGCTGGCCAGTAAATGCTGCAGCCCGGAGAGGCAAGATGCGAGACACACACACCTTTGACACCCCGCGATGTCTAACTCGACGATGAGAGGCGAGAGATAATGGCAGAGCGTAGTTTTACCCCATACTGTTTCATAATGGCCTGGCTGTTAGTCCGGCCTCTGTCACTTTCTGCTCTGCTCTAGCTCCGCCAAGTGTGGGGTGGGCTCTACTGGGCTGCATCGTTGGGGCGTGGGGACTGGAACTAACGACGCCAGCCTGCAGCAGCCAGCATCCAAGGGACCCTGCAACAGAAGCGTGAACCCTGGAGAAAGGGCCAATGGTTCATCCTCGTGCGATCCGATTCGCCGCCGTCGCCAAAGAGGACAAGCGCTGGCTCGCCATTTGCTGCACGCCGCGTCCCCATTACCGACAGGAATGCGTCATCCCGCCAGAGCTTGCCAGTGAGGCTTGGGCGGCGGCGACCAATGCGAGGGCGCAATTTGGGCTCCCCGGCCAAAGTTGACTTTGGGACTACCCCGCAACTCACTCGGTGGAGGGTCGGAGGCTTGAAAAAAAAAAAAACGAAGACGAAGGTGAAGATGGTCCGGGGTGCTGTCACATTTTGGGGGAGGGGGGAAGAGGCGACGCTGGCGAGATGGTGGGAGGGGGGGTGTGCAGTGAGAAAAAGATGGAGTTGACGAGAAGCGAAGAGACTTGCATTGCAGCTTCAACTTTCAAGGTTTATTATGATTAAACACACGAGAGACTGGACAAGCATGTTCCAAAGCATACAGCAAAAGCAGTGGGGGTTGTCGAGGTTCTGGACAAGGCAGCGAGAGAGAAAATGGTGGATCGCCCCGACTGAGACCCAGGGCTTGAACTTACATGGGTGGACAGCAGGAAACGACAAATAGGCTCAACAAAGAGAGACGGCGACAACAAAAAAGCGGATGGAAGGAAGATTGCATTAGCCGCCGAGCCGTGTCTCTTTGTCACTCCCGCACCTATGAGTCTTACTCTCTGTTATTGACCCATTTCCTCTGCGATCCCTCGCTCGGTCTTTCTTTCAAATCTGCCGAGTCTCCCACAAAAAGAAAACCCCGAGAACCTCCCACTTTAGCCCGTTCCTCACTCCACCGTGACGCTGCCTTACAGCCGAGCAAGGCCCAGGGCTGGTTCGTCAGCTCGAGCTAGGAATTTTCCCCAGAGAATAAAAGACATTTGGTGACGTTGTCTGGTGTTCTCTGGAGGGAAATTCATCTCTGGAAGTGAGCTCCTGTTGGCCCCCGATCTCCCGAGGCTCAACGCAGGGGCGAGCAGATGCTGGCAAAGCAAAGCAAGCATCAACGCAAAGCAGCGAGTAGAAAAGCATAATGTCGACGCAGAGCGCAGCTTGGCGCGTCCCCCTGGCCTATGGGAACCAATGTATTTAACTCAACAGGTGGGACGCAGGCCGCATCGGCCGCAACCACACTCTAAGAGTGCCCTGGGTGTAAGTGAGATCCTCCGTCACACCCACCCACACTCTCTTCCTTTACCTCACGCCCTTCCATGTCCCCCATTTTCCCTGCCGTATTCGACTTCTTCACACGCCCTCCTCCACGCCTCCGAGGCGCTTGTGCTCCACGGCCGACGACCATCAAGGCTACGCTACCAAAGCTCCACCACTCCACGCTCCACGTTCCTCGCTCCTCGGCCCCAGCCTTGACCCCGGCTGCTCCTGCTCCTGCTCCTGCTCCTGCTCCTGCTCCTCCACTTCCACTCACCTCCTACTCCTCCATCACTATTTGAACTCTTCCTTCCCGCTCTCTTTTTCACTTTCTTCTTCCCTTCTCTTTCCTTCATCACACTTTCCTCGCTCTTCCACCATCCATCCAACCAACAAAGGAACAACAACCATCATCAACAAACCTTCAACTTACACGCACTCACACACACACATTCGCACGTCGACACAACACCACCACACCACTCTCCCAACCAAACAACCACCACTACTACAAACATGCCTGCCTACGAGTACTGCTGCCAGTGCGGAGGCATGATCGTCATCAGCACCACCTGCACCGCCTGTGGCCACAAGCAGTGCAACAACTGTCCCTGCTGCTAAGCGCCTTCCATGCGACGCGACCCCACGGCCGTTGCCACGACAGTCACCTCTTGCTCGCCTCAAATTTCCTACGGTATGCCTCTTTATCTCCCCGGATCCGGCTCACCGTTGGCTAACGTTCACGGTTCAGATGCATGGTACCCAGCATCACTCCCAAGGCACAGGTGACAAACCTTGGACGCTCCCGGAAGGGCCCTGATGGAATCCTCACGACCTGAACGAAACGACACACAATTCTTCACTTCGACCTCTTTGTCTTCTCAAATAACTTTATTCCCCCATTTCTGTCCTGTCTGTCACAATACTTCGATACCCTTCAAAACTTTCCCCTGGAGTCGGCGTCCCGTTTTCCTCTCCTGCGCGCGCACCGGATGACAGCCTTTTACGGAGGAACAAAGAACTGGCGGCTTGCTGGATCAGAACATCTCTCCATTTTCCTTGTTTTGCATCTGCCAGAAAGTTTACTAGCACACGCGAACACACGTCTTGATCACTTCGGCTACCTGTTTTACTGGCGAACGATTTTGGAGGCGCGGCGTTGCATGGTCGTGTAGGCAAATGGGCACGACGACACGGAGGCATGCAGAGAATGAGAAACGGACAAAAGCATCCCGGAGGTTTCGCAGAGAACAACGACGACTGTATTTGTATGCTTTGGCTTCGACGGATGAATGAATGGACTGAATTTGATACCCACGAGCTTGCTCGGCCTCGACTAGGTTACTTAGAAGATCGAGGCATAGTCAATACACGTCTTTCTTCGGGCACCCTAAAGCTCTTTCTTTGTGTCTTCGCTGCGGTACCCTTTGTTAGGCAACTCGTTGGTGTCTCATGTTGATGATGAGATGCATGCCCATCAACAAGCCCATTTCCAACCTCCCAGCACAGGTGCCACCTTATTTAACTGCCGGCCCAACCCACGCTGCAAGCCCACGCCCATCCATGTCTCTCCATCACACCCAGAGGTAGGTAATGGTAATTGTCAACCTTTACTCAACCTTTACTCTACGCTTCCGGCCTTTCCCGTCGCCGTCCCGGGAAATTCCCTCACAAGCACAATACCGCCGCCGCCCTGCGCCCTGCGCTTCGGCTTGCCCCCTTCGGTGCAGTCCTCCGCCTCGTCGGTCTTCCTCGCATCGTGGGCCTCATCCCACAGCCGAAATCCCATCCGCTCGTAGAATGGCACCACCTTCGCATTGTCCCCCGCCACGCCGACCCAGACGCCCGAGCCGCCGCCGCCGCCCTGCTCCGCCAGCGCCTGCACCACCCGCTCCAGCAGCCTGCCGCCCCAGCCGCGGGCCTGCCACTCCGGGAGCAGGTCGATGTGCAGCGTGGCGCGGAAGCGCCCCGTGTGCGCGCCGTCGGGGAGCAGGCGGCGCGGGTCGTAGGCCGTCTGCGCCAGGCACGCGGCGTTGACGGAGCCGTCGGCGGCGGTCCACGGCTCCGGCGGCGCGAGCGGGTCCGGGCTCAGGTCCAGCGACGGGTC